>LOND01001978.1:50690-67865 GCA_014220965.1 Paragonimus kellicotti | reverse complement strand
TTCGATTCAGTTGCTCGTAACGTTCTCTGGAACTGTCTTCTTCGCAAGGGAGTACCAGGGAAATACGTGAATCTGTTGAGATCACTGTATGCTCACTCTGCAAGCAGGGTGAGAGTTTATGGACAACTGTCTCGAATGTTCATCACTTCTAGTGGAATGACACCCCTCAGTCTGAAGGTGACAGACACACGATAGTGGTCGATGTATGTTGACTGTTTTATAAACTAAGCGGACTGCATCTCCTGTGTCGGCGATGTGTAAAACAAATCTATGGCCCTTATTTATAAATACCCCACTGTTTGTTTGCGATCGTGTACTGCAAGCGTACTGTACAAGGTGTAATCATCATGATCATCATCATAGACAGCAATACAATGATTCACACTGATGCTTGACTGCCACAAAGTGTAGGCTTGCTACCCGAGGACTTCATGCGTGGTGGTGTGACAGTTAAACATTAGTGTTGTTGGTGTTTACGAAACAAGATGCACTTTTCAGACTGCAAAGCAGTATTTCATTGTCGCACTATTCTCAGTTTAACTTCTGCTTCTGCAAGCAGTCATCTTGAGACTAACTCGGTCAGCTTTCTTTGGGTTGAGGTATCTGGGTGTTTTCACTTCTGTGCTCCATCTCCAGTGTTCCTAATATCGCGCGAGGACCATTTAGTCAACGGAGCCCGAAAGACATGAAATTCTTAAGGAATTGTTGAGTGCCGCTTACCCCGATTCGTGGTTGTACTGGACTTGACTAAGGAGTTCATGTGATCAAGTATGAAGAATTGACCTGTTCCGGCTACTTGACCGGTGATTCTTGGGGACCAGTTCGGCTGGCTTAAACCAGCATATTAGCCTGTAGACAATGGAGGTAGTTTTTCCGAACTATTATTGATGGTCCTCTTTCAGAAATGACAATGACTTCAACGCGTGATTTATTGAACCTCAGTGATGTGTCTAAACTTTCCGTTTACAACTCTCTTCAATGATGCTGGCGATAGGTTACTGTTTGATCCTGAGGTTATTTGCGTTATCGTCAACCGATCCAAGATATAGATCTTCTCATGCGTGGCTACTTCCGCAGTGCAAAGAAAACCTAACACCAATCTTTCAACCTAGACGTAACCAGTTGGCCATATTTTCACACTGCGACGGACTTTAAACTATGAGCACCTTTTCTGAAAAAAACAACTCACCCTACATTTTAGAGCTTAATGCTGCCTTTAACTCGCTTATCCTTCATATGCTCTGGTAAATTTTTATTCGCAATGGGGTTTCGGTAGAATATCATTTTGTGAAACATGTCACCTGATTATCGAATTTTTATTTACTGGCAGCTATCTCCGCGTCAGACGGTATTCGAACTTGAGGTTCGAGCCCACCTTCTCTTAACCTACGTCATAGAAGTTATCTTGGATGGAGTACTCGGAGGTTCTGCGGACCTCAGAACCTAGTTTCTGGTAGGTTGCACGCTGACTGATACTGAGCATGCCAGCAGCGTTACTTAGTTCTGCAAACTACATACAGACCGTGCCATATAGGTGGTTTGTATGACCTACGCCTTCACAGTGTAGTGTTGCAACGAGAATAGGTTGTTCCTGGAGATATTCTGGTTTTCACAGGCAGGCTGCTTAGATCTGTTGATCACTTAATCTATCTGGGTGGTGTCATCTCACCAGTTTATGTTGATGATGCGGTGTGTATGAAGGTAGTGTAGGCTCGTGGTTCATGTGCAAATTGTATTTTGTGGTTTCACAAAGACGTTCATTTGTGGACTAACGCACGCGTGCACTTGGTCTTGCTGTGCATGTTGTAGTGAAAAGTAGTTCCAGAAAACAAGATCTTTGGTCTCCAGTCGATACGTCTTTTCGACACTCGCTCGCGTTTATGAACCGAAATTCCAGTCTACAAGGCAGCGAGGTTTCCTTTTAAATGTCACCTGTGCTTCTGCCTGGTTCGGTGCGTTTGGCTGATGCTTCGTAGATTTTTGCTCGTCATTTCGATAAGTGATGACTCGTTCAGCCGATCGCGTTTGTCCGCAATCCATCCGCAGTGGACTTTGACCATACTTCACCACCGGCCTACTTTCACCTACAGCCTGGTTGTTTGCAAGATGTAGGCATCCTGATGTTGAATGTTTGAATATAAACGAAGCTGTCCCTCCCCCCCCTAGTTGTTGGGTCCCTTACCATCCTCTTCTTTTTCTTCTCTCTTCCTATATAGGGTTTTTTTCTTCTTCGTGGCTGTGTGGACAGTTAAGCATCAGTGTGAACCACTGATGTATTGCTGTCTGTGATGATGATGATGATACCTCACCACCACTGAATGTTGTAATAATCACGTCTCCGACTTGGTCATCCATATTAATATCAGATACAATGTGATGCGTCCACTGACAAAGTGCATAGAATCTCTCGGTTTTCGCCAGTTAGTTTGTGTCAAGTCGATGGAATGTGTTAGGTATACGTGTTTCAAGTCAATATCTGAGGTAATAAAACCACAGTATGTGCTGGTTAAGTCACCTACGTCTAATGTCAATCGTGCGTCTATTGCACCGTGTATTGTTTGATGAAACTGATGACTCCTGGCATAAACCACAAGACGGACAGTCTGTGACGCAACCACGGACCATGCGGGTCTCGACTTTTCAGTTGAAGAAAGTTTGAAGATCTGTTAGCCTGGACGCTGCGCGACCACCGACGTTACTATCTAGAATCACTCTTGAACATGATGGTGTATTAGCCTATCGACGTCTATTCTTTCTTCCATGATTTTTCACTCTTTTCCTCACTTAATTCATCATCATAGACAGCAATACATCAGTGGTTCACACTGATGCTTAACTGCCACACAACCACGAAGGAAAAAACCTATATAGGAAAAGAAAAAAAAAGAAGGGGAGGAGGAAGGGACCTAACTGATATGTTCTGCCATTTTCCTTCGTTTGTTGTGGCATGCGTGTTACTTGATATGGCTAATCATATTGGGCATATATGTGCGTGTAAACGGATTGTTCCACAACTGAGTACTAACGACAAAATCCGGTGTCCAGTCCATCTCATTGGACTCCCAATCGAGCGGGCTTATTCACAACAGGCCCCTCTAACCGGGTCGGGCTTGTGAACAACAGCAGCACACTGCTGTGAGTACAGTCGCACTTGCTGACGCGGGATGTCCGTGTATTTTGATTCAGATCACTGAGCTACCTTGTCTCAGTTGTTTACTCACCATGGTCCACGATCAATAAAAGCTGGCTGTCAACAAACATTCCAATAACTGTGGGGCAACGCGGGGCTGCGAGCCAACATTCGTCAGTGCATATGAACAAAGTGAAAATATGATATTTTCCTAAAGGAGTGTACCACGACGGCATTTATGAACGGAACATATTTGCAAATTTGTGGAAGCTGGACTAAAAACCAACAATTTTCCCCTAGTAATAAACACGTGTGACTCTACTTTCTCGGCTCCACTTCTGGTCAGTGAGGTGAAGTACGATAGCCGTGTCACAAAACTGCTGGGCAGTATATAATAATTCTGAGTTTTTTTGACTCGTTATTGAGCCGTGTTGCTCCAATTAATCTCAGTATGTCCTATTGCCACTTGATTCCTAATAACCGCCGAATAATCCTTTTAGATGTGAATGACAAAGTGGACAACATTCGATTTTGTTTTAGGATAACGAACGCCATCGAAATCCAATTTTGTGCTCTACGGTTGAACCATGTATAGTATGTAGATTGTATTAGATCCTGTTGACCGGAAATAATCACATCTTCACAATGTGCCTTTACCTCCGACGTTACACGAGATCACTACCTTTCTCTTCTGGACTTAATAAAGTTAACGAAAGCAGCACCATGGTATCGACCTTATAGTATGCTACTACACAATAGTAGGCCACCTTAATGAGATATATGACGGTGGGATTTCTAAGATTTCACATTTCCACCAGTTAATTGATTCTCATAAGCGTACTAGTTTGTCAAGTACCGCTAGAGATATTCTGTTCTGTCAGCAGGTCACTACCAGCATGCAAAGAAAAAGCGACGAAAGCATTAGGATGTAAACTTTGTATTCACGAAAGAAGGTCGAGCTAATGTTCCTGGTTTTACTTAAAGAGAAGCACATATACAACACAAAAGACCACACAAAGTGATAAACGTGCGGAAGTGAGAAGAAAACCAGGGAAAGTGTAAGGTGACGAGGAAGAAAGACGTAGAGAGGGAACAAAACATTGAACCGGTGCACATATATTCGTAGCACGAGTGCTCCACTGGGCAGCATTATTAGCCAAAGATGTTCGTTGTTCTTTAGGCCTCAGCCAAGAGGCCGGGGACGCTCTTCTGAAAGAAAGGGCCTTCATGCTCCGAGCCTACGTCATGCGCTGGCTGTAGCTCCCGGCCCAACCGATCACTTACAAACAAAGCAACTTGTGACAGGTAGTGAGTTAACATTCGCGAAGTGTGCGCTGAAACCAATTAAGCCAATGAGACGAGATCGAAATGCCCAAGACTCGTGACAAGCATGCTCAGGTCGACAGAGCCCGTCCGCTCCGGAGACGTCGACGAACTTTGTCACTGCCTACAATGTCCCCATCATACGCCGCTAATGCTTCAAATGCATCGATGGTCCAATATGGATACTCTATAAACATCTTTCGCGCGGACGTACCAAGTTTCACAGCCGTGTAATAGGACCGCCCCTACGGCGGCGTTGTACACTCAACCTTCCACAGAAAAATTGACCATGCCGGCACAACAGATAGCGTAAGTTGACAGACGCCATCGGACCCTTAGCTGTACGATTTGTAATCCTATCAGACGTTCCATCAGCGGTGATGCATCTCCCGAGGTATATAACCCTCTTCACTATCTCCAGCGACTTATCACCAGTGGTGAGGACAGGCATAGAATCCTGTCAATATTGCGACAACGTCTTGTACTTGGTAGGTGCGAAGACCATACCGAAAATAGGCGAACTTGGACCTCCATTCTGCCGATGATGTTATGGGGGTCTCTGTGATCCCTCACAGATTGGGGAGATGTGGTCTACATAACCTGTGTATCGAGCTAGAGTGCCGGGAAGCAGTTCCACATCATCATATTCACAGTCTGTCATGGCACACTCTAGGACCTCGTCTACTAAGATGTTGAATAGAAAAGGAAAAGCTGGACAACCTTGTCGCACCCCACTTGAGGTGCTAAAGTTCGGTGATTACGTTGTCATAAACGACAAGCCAGCTTGAGGTCTGATAGTAAGTTGCTTTCAGAATGTTCACGCGCTTCTTGGGTACACCGATCTTCGGTAAACAGTCTGAAAATACAGCTTTGTCAACTGAATCAAAGGCCGCCTTACTGTCCAAAAGGCAGCAATTATTGTCCTTTTATATGAGTGGCGCAGTTCAAGCATTTGGCGGAGTGTGAAGATGTGATCCGTGCACAACGTACTCGATTTTGAGTTTCGTTATGAGATAGCCATCATTTATTGGTCTTTCAGTGTCTGTTTAGTGGATCTACATGTTATATATATATATATATATATATATATCTAAACACTATATAAAACTTAAGTGTGAATACGAGGTCAAAATGTGATGAAAATGAAGCAACTGACTCACAATAATTCGTAAAGGTGCGTTGGTTTAGAGTTCCACTACACCGAATGAAGTATCCAATGGATACGATCTGTCGTGTTGCTCCCAAGTAATTTTGAGGTCACAACGGAGATAATTCCGACGACAGATGAATTCGGAAATGTGCTGAAATAAATGGTCGATTCCGTTAGCCTTTAACTCTCCAGAAATCAGTACACAAGCGATACTGAACGCAGAGAGAACGCAGGGCTCGCAACCTTGGAGGTGAAATTTGTATTATTGATTCGTTCGATTCACATGGTTTAAACATCGAGTGTACATGTGAAGTTGAGGAAGGAGAAAATTGAAGAACAATGAAAATTATAAAGTACAAAATACTTTACAAAACGCTACATCCGTCTGAATAGTCCTTGTTCTGAACGATGTTTTGCGTAAGCTAAAAATATATAAACGTAATATAAATCCATGTTCCCCGTACAAATTTCTGGTGGTCGGTACAGTATCCGAATGTCCGTGTTTTAGTGCTCCGAATCGTAGTAACAGACTTAAAACGGTATCGGTCAATAAAATTGATACAACTTATGACATTACTTGGTGTAGGAACCGATCAACTTCGTGAATACGTTAGCTGTTAAAAAAACGGGTAACTGGTCAAACGCTTATTCCCATTTTATTTAGATAAGCAGGCGATAAATGCGCAAAGCGTTGTGGAACGCCTTGCCAACCATTACTGTACACAGTCAGGTACTAACATAGTGTGGTATCAGGTTGGCTGAAAAATCTTACAGCTTTTTTTTTACGAACTCCGACACTATGTAGAACGATTGGTGTTTATTTTTTATGTTAAATGAACGATGTTTATCACTGAATCACGTTTTCCTGGAACATTGCATTGACCAGTATGCTCATGAGGCTTAGGATGACTGTCATCATTCCTTTCAACGGATTAACTGTATTGGCAGTGTTGTAGTCTAACGCGAGATGTGAGGTGGGGAACCACATTTCACCGATGATCAATTGCGGTAGTTTGATTATGCGACGAGTATTTTAGGTGGATTTTCTTGGCAAGTGCTCGATAACACACGTCAGGGCCGGGAAAAGCCTGGCTTGTAGGTTTCTACCACAAACAAGATAGCGACGGCACAAAATAGCCACCAATCGATATCGCTGGGTTATGCATTTAGTAATTTAGTGGTAACCTCTACTAGTATTCCAGCTCTCATGCTGCTTATCTTGTTATCCTCGGCCTATGCAGACGCTTTGTCATCTCATTTGATGGTTGATGTTCACAGCGATTGAAATCAAAGGATATATGTCGTTCTTAGTTAAAAGCGGAACTAAATTCTAGTCAATTCTTCACCGTGATTTTGCATCTGCTATCTTGTCCTTACTTATAGCGATGTCGTTTATTCGCACGATTCGTGCTCCTTAACTTTGCCTGTCTACGTTTGAACGGACACGAAAATGACCGATTTTTCGTTTTAAACTGAAACCGGTGTTTATTGTTAATTCTCATTACTGTTTGTCTTCAGTATCTGTGCCTTGGTTGATTACGAAAATGGACGATACACTGTTGTCGACGACAGCAGTGACTGAAATTGTGTCTACAAATCAAGTTCAGTTAGTTTCACTCATTATTTGTTTCATGCCAGGTGATTCGATCTCCACCGCTCGGCGACGTCGTGGTCAGTTGTCCGTTTGGATCCAACTGGACGCTATAAAAATAAATCCGGTAGCCTACCGTGAGTTGAATGTGAAAATGTGCAATCCTGAACGCGCCTATCGTCATGTAGATCCCGGTATCGATTCTGCGCCAGTCACAACTAACATCAATCATTCATCGGGACAGGCGATTACACAGAGTAACTTTCCACCGATGCTTCCGTCATTTGTTGAATACTTGGACTACGAAGGCAAGACGAAATCACCCCTCAATGTTAGTCTATTTTGTGAAGAACTAACGGATTAGTTCTGTCTGGGAATTCTCATAAGTTGTAACGTTCTTGTTTTATGGGTAGCCCGCAACTGATCTAGAAGCGTTAAAAATGACTCGTCAGCTAGCTTCTGTTGAATTTCATTTATTGTCGGTCTTCCGAAGACCTAACCCGCAAGTTTGGTTCTGTTAGACATACTCAGTTACTGTTGAACAACAAAAATCACCCGCCTTTGATGGCATATGAACAGACGCGACATGATCCAAAAGTTTTGCCCTGATTCTTTGTTGGCTGCGGTGACCACTCTTTTTGACACTATCAGTGGAGCTGTTAACATTTTGAAATTACCGATTCAACTTTTCTATGCAAGTGCTAGCGAAAATAGTTTCCAGCGGTTACATTGTCTGTCCCAGTCAGTGGCAAATGCTTTCATCTATAATTTTCATTAATATACATTGTTTATGGGGGCTACGTCTGCACGCATGGCTTTCAGTAGATGTCGTTGCTTCAAAAATATGTGACAAAGTCACCGCCGCTGAACTTGGTTCCCGGCCATATCGCGTAATGTTTCTAGCTGGCGACACTCAGAGCCTGCTGAACCTCATCGGGAAGAGACTAACAGTTACCAGTATCAAAAGTTGCTCATCTGCTATTTCATCCTTCACACCAAGCAACCAATACCCATTGTTGTAATGTGACAGTTAAGTGGCCACCAACTAACTACATACACTTTTTACGTTATTTTCTATCTGATTATGTTAGTATTGTTTTGCGACTGATCATGTTTGGCTAAGATAGTTTGCGTTTGCTTTACTTCGAATTATTTCCTATCAATGATACTTCAGTGGTTGTTACTTTAGTGTCTGTATCCTATGGTGTTTGAAGTTAGTTTGATTTGTTTATCTGCCTAGGAGTTTATACAGAAGGTGGACTCCAAGTGTTTTTGATCCACTCGGATGCTAGCATCTCTACTACTTGCTATATTGGTATTTAAAAACGGGTTCACCATCTCCCAGTTGCCTTGCTTTGACAGATAACTGTACGTGACATTTAGGATTGGTTACTTTATTCTTTTCACTCTTAAACGGATCGCATCTTGATACGTGGTTTGAACGTCGCGTTTGACTCGTCAGTGTGTCTAATAGTTTTCAGCTGCACTCATCCTCACACTAAAGTTGGCTGTGGTTGAAACGTTTCCTCGCCTTTGGGCTAAGTGCAGACGTTGACTGCAGGTCGCTGGCGGTATTATGTCTATATATAACTAACGTATCGATCACTAGACGATATCCATTACCTTTTTTCCACAGGATTACAAACGTGTAAATTTTCCAGGCTGGCAATGTCAAGCGTACTCCTATTTAACCCAATGTGCATTATATTCCATTATCCTGTAATGGAAATTTGTCACTATTCATACTATTTTGCCATGAGCCGGAGACATGTATTTAACACTTCTAGGTTCATTCTCCTGATTTTTTCTTACTGTTTCTTGCTACTAGCGCTCCGAATTCTTCGCTTTGGATCGATCATTACCTACACACCAAATCTACCATGCAATCGCATCCTGAAAGTCAGTCGGCCTGTGATGTTAGACGATCATCTGGCGGAAATCACCACAGACGAAAAGCCGGTTGCTTTTCAAAATTGTGGTGCCTTTTTGGTGTTAATAAAAAGATGAAAAATCGAGTTACATCAACCTGTCAAATACAACCTCCGATGGGCAGTGCACTCAACGATCACCCGGTGACTACGAAAGATACTGCTTTGTCCGATTCGTCCCCCAAAAGTGCCGGCAACATACATCAGTCGTGTGATAGCGAGTTACAATGTGTTAAACTAGCCCTGCTAGATACCAAATCAAACGAATTCTACAACGTATTGCTCGATCCATCCTCTGCCATTCACGATGCTATGGTGAGATATTTTGAACAATCTTGTGGTGTTTTGGTTTTAGACAGTCAGCTGTGCGAAAATAAACTGGGAACATCACCAGCCGTTTCCGTTCCCTGCGTGACCGTTGTGGCTACACAAACGGAAGTCGTTGGACGATTACGAGACGCGTACAAACCGGATGATTTGTCATACACCAAACAAAATCCGCCCTGCGCTGGTTCGAAATTGGCCAATGACTTCACTACAATTATGGTTCAAAATGGAATTTTGACTATCTTACAACTGCAAGATCTTCGACTCTCCGTCATGCTAGATCCTAGCGAACTTGATCTCGCCACTGAAGAACTCAGTGATATGGTTGAGTAAGGCTTGACTATTAACTGAGCTATCACTGTGATACCTGCACTAAAGAACGCTGTTCCACACAAGGCACCATCCGAAGATCCACCCGTCGTTATTATGTGTGGTTTGAACGTTACCGAAAAACTGAAATTCCTATTCTTGCCTTTACCATACTTTGTCGCCGGTTACTACCTTTTTTCATCCATGTGCAAGACAAACTGAGAAGCCATCGCATGTTGTCTCTTTGTGTACACTGAGAAACCGAACGAAGTGCTGCTGTATAATATGACTTTCTTAGGCCGTTTCTACTCGACATACAGAAAACTACGTGTTACATTCATTTCGTCTTTTAAATCCTGCCTACTGCTGCCGGGATAGCGCTCATCTAGCGAGATATTTCTGCACACGGCTTAGCAGTCGAACCGTTTTCTTATGACCAAGTAATGTGACGAATGCACGAAACTCATTGTGCACGTCATCACTCGATGTGTTAACGAGATCGTTCGGTGAGACAAATATGAACCGCGGGATTTCCAATTCCCACTGGAGTGGTTACAATTTTTGTAACCGTCTGCAGAAGCGTGGTATAACATTTCGACCGTGGTGTTGTCGTATGTGCCAACTGATTTCCAGACAAAGGGTGCTATCGATCGTACAGGACGAAATTCGAAACCTCCTGGTACGACCAGCAAACGGCAGAACAGGCTTACGAGGAGATTGGTTATTGATTATGTACTCATTCCCGAGTGGACAGTGTTGTCTTTTTCACCATTTAATCTGATATCTGGTAGCCCCCTGATTTTGAGCATTCCTGGCACATGCTCTGAACAACTGCATTTCATGGCACAGCGAACTGGCCGCAGCCGTTAGGTCCAGTTATTGTGTATGATCCATGATGTAGTTAACAGTGGTTGGGGTGTTTTAGTATTCGTGAACTTGAAGGTAGATTCTAGAGAATGGTAAGGCACAGCTTGTATTACAGTTCTGCGGAATTCCAAACACGGAGTCACTATTTGCTAGGGAAGTTGTAACTGGAAGTAGTTACTAGATGAATTATTTTCTAGTTTTCACACCGGACGCCTCGACCAAACTGAAGGCTAGAGTATGAATTGTGATCGGCCAACGACTGATTATTTTTTAAAACTGGTCAGTCAGATGCGACAGGTCATTTGGTTGAGTAAACACGAGCGATTAGGCTTCAAAAACCGATGTCAGTTTCTTTTGTGAGAGATCCTGTTTGTATTCGAGCAAAATCAACGCTACCTGATGAATTGAAGTCGGTTGCTTGAATTTGCGGCAAGGTTCGAACCTTGTTTCTCAATGCTAACTAATAGTGCACGGAAGCGCTAAAGCAACCTTATTGATCGGGTTGACATCTCAATTAATCATGTTGTCGGATGAACCCACTCATGCATTTTGGAACAGTTATGCGGAAACATTCGTTCATCATCTCGCCTTTTAGCACTGCATACATAACGCACCTTGTGTATGACAAAAACCAGTCACGTTCTGCTGTACCCAAAATGATTTTTAGCACAAGTTGGACCAGTCTGGAATCGACCTGTTAATAGGAAATAACTAATGGTATAGCTATAGAAAAT
The DNA here is from genome assembly GCA_014220965.1 of Paragonimus kellicotti. Classification (NCBI taxonomy): domain Eukaryota; kingdom Metazoa; phylum Platyhelminthes; class Trematoda; order Plagiorchiida; family Troglotrematidae; genus Paragonimus; species Paragonimus kellicotti. Next base: position 56,506 of record LOND01001978.1, on the reverse strand, counting down.
GTTACACATTGCGTCGTGCTGAGAAATCGCGAGTGACAATAATTTTTGGATGACTTGCTCAGTATCTTCGACGCTAATATTTCCGGCTACCCACCTTGAAGACACTTTAATCAACTAACGGATGATTGTATTCAATAACAGCAGTTCATTTACAATTTTCCGTCAGGGGTGTGTAGCTCCCTCCCGACACATTTTTTACAGTGATTTTTACAAATGGCACGCTAACTGTTTACCGTGTTTTTCAATCTTTCCACCTGTCGTTTAATTTCTTCACACCTAAGACACTGTACGCGAAATACAGTGAAAATAACTTTAGCCCCAGGATTTCCAAAACGAGTCAGTTTGTGAGTGTTTTTCACCGGGTGATCGTCATTTAATTTGTCGATGACGACGGCTGCTTCAGCAAAAATCCAACCCAGCAGTTGAATTCTATCGCACTTCCAGTCTCGACGCTCACACGTTGGAAGGACCCTATATATTCACGCAAAAGCCGTTTGCGATAGTTGTTAGGTGTTCGTATGAACTAAGGCACTTTGTGATAAAACTGTGTTCGCACTAAAGTTTATCACTTCACCCGCTCTGATTTATAAAGAAAATCCAGATCGTTGTACGCAAAATTGATGAAACGTTAGCCAACAAACAAGAAGGGTTAAACAGCCAATTAGGTTCCTATGTGTGTCCTAAACATACCATTCATTTGCACCATGAAGCAATTATACTCTCAAGCACTGTTCTCAAAGGATAACATTGAGCACAAGATATAAAAACTGTTGGTTTGCATGTTTGGTATATTGGATCTGATCTGAAAGCGAACGTAGCGATCTACAGCCGGCGCATATATAAACACAAAAAAAATGTAAGAACAGCAGATTGTATGGCGCGTAAATAATCTCGGCGAGCGAAAGTCGCAGTTAAACATCTATGATCGGTGATTTTAAAAAAATACAATAGGTTCGGCGTGAACAAAATACCGGTAAAATTTTGGGGCTGAGAAGCTATTGCACGATCAAAGGCTTGATCTGATCTCGGCCGGAACTAGAAGCTGTTTTGGTCTAGGTCGATAGGACAGGCGATCTTTGTGAAACACGAGATCCATACTTCCCAGAGTCCCGTCATAACGATTTTTCACAACCTTTAGTTGGAATAGACAGGAGAAAATGAAGATACTTTTTAAGTAGAGTTTGTGATAAAACAGCAATTGGGAAATGCGCCCGGTACCCGGTTGAAAATATTCGCTAGCGGCGTTGTCACATAGTTTGCATTTATGCGATAAGAGAACCGTAAATATGCGGATTTACGTACTTTTTATGAACACTAATAGAATAAACTAACCGGGTGGACGAAGAGATATCAACGAAATCAACGATGCACAAAGATGACGAAGAGATGATAGGGCGGTAAAGAACACAAAGCACACTGGAGCTCCGTCAATCACGACTGGTCCGAAGATACCTGGAATAAGGAAGCCTAACGAAAGGTCTCTAAACCGAACGGAAACTGATCAATAGTAAATGTGGACGAATAGGTAAAATTGAAGTGGACCCGGCGAGAAAGAAGATAGGAATTAGCGCTCCTACAGGGTTCACGATGGGGATTGGAGTCACAACTTGTTGTTGCCTGCAAGTTGCTCGAATGCAGGTTAATTATCTCGGATTTACGAATATGTGACCTCCGAGGAAACACGCATAATAGCATGATCTGAGTCCAAATAGATGCCTCGAAATGCATGGCATTCTTTAACAGAATGGCGCCGCCTGTAACTAATTACCATATGATCGATTTGTATTCACGGCACAGGGCGGGCTACATATGACATCATGTTTCTTCGTGTTGAAATGCGGTACTTCAAATATAGAGACCACGAGAAGCGCGCAGTTGCAGCAGTCCACCATTGTCGGTATCCGCACATCACACACTATCTGGCTGCTCGTCATCTGGAGAAAGACCACCAGGTTAACCATTCGAATCGCTTCGAATACAGCTTTGGCGCCAAGAGAAACCCTAAGAGAGAAGCGCTTGAATCAGCGGTTGTCTAGAGGTGCTAGAATAGTACATTCTCAACTTCGACACACAGCAAACATCAGACTCCAGGAATGCGAGAGTACTAGTCAAAACTAACAACCTACTTCTCAGATAATTCGAACATTGGAAGCGCTAATGTTTTCTAGTTTTCTTAGCTTCAGAAAATAATGATCACCCAGAGATACTAAAAAGGTTTAATAATTGGAGAGCAAAATAGCACCAGGAAATGGTAAAGAATGTATAATGTTACAATCGGAAGAACGACACTTTTCGATATTTCTCCGATGTTTACGCCACGGAATAGGGTTGACTTGAAGAATACAATCTCCAATCCCCTGCGAGGAAACGAGAGATAGGGTTTTCTTGAGGATCTTACCCAGGATCAATGATTCACGCGGGAGTGACGGGCTTGCCTAACTAAAGGGTGCGGCGAATAGGGATGATAAATGATTCAGATTACTGCTACGCGTTGTGGATATACTCGAAGCTACACCAGGATTGCGAATGAATCCGGAAGTTTTTCGGTTGTATTAGATAACAGGCCGGCTGTCAAAAGCTCAACCTGTAAGTAACAAGTGCACTTTTCTGGGGGTACCTTTTTAAATATCCTTCCATATGTAGAAGACAGTAGTGCCGCAACTAAACATATAGTTCTGTTGTATGCTCAAAGAATCGTGCATCCCTGCCTAAGCACTCCTGAGAAGTCGGTCATGTGGCATACAGCCTTACTTTCTCTCATCTGACTACTCTCCTTTGGTCTGTCTGTCAAGGCTTCAAACAGTGGGCCAAAGTCCATCTGGATCGATGCAGTGCACAAGCTTGGATACTACATGAATAGGCTAGTTGTAGAGTCAACAGATTGCCGAACTTATCACAAAGCGAATGAAGGAGAATCAGCTAGTTTGGTGAGTCTCTAGATGCAAGGACAATTAACCGTAATCATACAGCATGCCTAAAGAAACGAGTCGACAAGTCCACCGGAAAGCATAATGCGCAAAAATCTGCTCACGGAATACAAACCGTCCAATGAACAGGTTTCATCCGGTACAATACGTATTACTGGTTACGATGAGTGAAACTCACAGTGCGCCAATAAATAAATAGACTACCTCAGTTTATTAACGCAATGTTACCATAGTGTAAACAGCTATGAAAACAATGATACATTATCTCTGATACGTAGTAAGGTTGATATAAGTTGAACATCACTCACAACTGATCGCAGCTGTCGCATTCCCATAGACTTTCCAGTCGGCCCCTTTCGAAAAGAAGCACTAGACTCGAGTTTCGCTCTTGTTAGAGCTCATCAGTAGTGCATGTCCTGACAAATTAGTTTAAGATAAAAACAGACCTAGACAACAACAATGGTAAAAAAAAGTGTGCGAACTACGTTCCTGGAATATATCAGCTGATTTTCTCTCTCTCTCTCTCTCTCTCTCGAGTGGCAGCAGTAGACGAGGGATCCATTAATAAACAACAGTCCTATACCAAACTAGCTTGCTACTTCAGGACATGGTCAGAATCTGAAAAACCGATTAAAAACAGAATTTACTCTTCTTTAAGGTTCGATGGGACAAACACTGGTCGAGTATGTGCACGTAAAGGCTGGGGTGAACGGAAGTGATATGTAAAACGTTGGCTGATTCATCAGCACGATGACATAGACCAATACAGTTCAACGAATAAAGCTTACCTAACGGCCGATACACACATGCATATACACGATGAGGCAATATCCAGCCAACACTGATTAGATCGCGTGTCAACGAATCCACTAGAGCGACACAGAGTAACCAATGAACCTAATCCGATACGGAACAAACTGAATGCGACACACATTGCCATGAGTGGGGGGAAGCTGACCTAACTCGGAATCACGTCACATGCAGTCTAAATTTAATTTTAGAAGCACTGAAAAACATACGCGCTCATATGTACATAAACACAGTGTGCACGTAAATTCCATGTCGACTCAGACGTGCATGTGAAGTGGGGGAATAGAACAACTTACAATAAACAGTAAACAAAACTTTGATAGACTAGTGAAGATAAACTTAATGATGCTGTGAATTACAAAGTTTTCGTAAAGGGAATTACAATATTCATCCACTCGATGAGCAGCGAAAGATACCAGACAAAACCTACCGAAATTACAAGACACAAGACCACAACACTTTCCGTGGGTGATAAACAGAGTTTACGCTCTTCTGAACATAAATTACCTTACACTGAGAATATGGCTCATGAAGCACTTTGCGTGGATTTATGAATCTCATTTCGAAACTACCTTCGAAAGATGTCTAGAATACATTCAGAAAAAGCTAAAGATATGAGACGAACTTAATTCGCACGTGGATTCCACATACAACTGAGGCCTTAAACCACACACAATGAATTGATTTTGTTAAATAAACATTTATATCGGTAGCACATTTCGCCTAACCATATAGAACGTTCCAGAGGTTTCATCTCTGGCTTGCTTGCGCCGCCTCACCCGTACACTTGAGTCCTAGAGGACGGTACTTCACAAATCGATCTTCATGACCTTCCTAATGCTATTCAGTAAGATACCTCAATACGAGGCAGTCCCGACCGTCAAACTTTAAATCATGTGTCTGGACAACGCTAATAATGTGCCACAAAGCGCTAACGGGCATCAGTTACAACCCCATCTTTGAAGCAGGTACAGGAGCGAGCTAAAGTCAGTCGCGATAATTAAAGATAAACCAGACAACTATTGCACATGAATCCTCCCGTACGGTGGAACGTTAGCAACGGAACTGCCAGGTATAAGATTTAAACATCTCCATGACCAATGTGGTCTATCTCTCTTATCAAGCAATGCGGTGTTCATGGGGTTGCAATATCGGCTCAAACAACAGAGAACAGTACACTGGCGCCATTTCATAGTGTTCATGGATACAAACACATTATATCGAGCTACAATCAAAACAACAAACTGAACAAAGAACAACGTTCGAAACCAACCAAGGATCAACCACACTATTATTCTACTTAGGCGCTTGCATCGATATGACAAGTTTTCCGTCAGTAGGATCTGATTTCAGCTGGATGTCAGCATTCAATCAACCGGACGACCACGCAGTCAGTTAATCATTCATCAACGATGGTGTGTGTGTGCCCATGTTTTGCTATCACTAAGTGTTCTGTAATGTGAGGCGGTCTGTAATGCGATGCACAAAGGTGAATCACACCTGTTTTACGGTTGACAAAATCGAGACTGATATGATTGCGAAACACTGCATCCTATTAGCAGAGGATAGAATTTGAACTCATGGACATATCCATTAATTGAGAGGGCATACCGAACAGAGGAAGTATTGTAAACAGGTCTGTCAGTTAATGGAATGGACCAGAAAAAAACACTTCGGCAAAGGAAAAAGTAAATCCGGTTTATACCGGGAACAGTTTGAGAACGAATCCGACCTCCATCAGAAAATCCTAACTTTCCTGAGCGACTGAAGCTATGATGATTGTTTATCATCCGGTACTATTCATGAGACAGTGTCGCTGCAGTAAGCAAACTCATAAGCCTAAAGGATATGAACTATGAAAAGTAATCAGCTACTTAACGGACGATCCAACAGGAATATCAAATTCATCTAAACACTGAGTAATGAAACAAAATAGCGAAAAGAAGAAAAATGATGAAAAACAAAATATATAATCAGGAAAGTGGGAGCAACCTTGGATGAATTAGGATAAAATGAACAAGAACAATGGGCAAGTGCATAGCGGTAACTTTGAAAAGAAACACCAGCAACGCAGGATAA
>LOND01001978.1:33933-50572 GCA_014220965.1 Paragonimus kellicotti | reverse complement strand
CTATCGTCAATAACTTCATCTACCCGGACATATGCTTCGTAGGTCACCTCACCGCTTAACTTGACGAGCCCTGATTTGTGGAAACAGTCGCCAATTGGAAAAAGACAGTGCGACAGCCGGAAAAAAATGGTATTGAGAGAAAAATGATGAAAAACAAAATATATAATCAGGAAAGTGGGAGCAACCTTGGATGAATTAGGATAAAATGAACAAGAACAATGGGCAAGTGCATAGCGGTAACTTTGAAAAGAAACACCAGCAACGCAGGATAATGAGGTTAAGTATGTGCAATGATGACTGAAGCTTACACACGTTACATTGACTCTTTGTCTAGTGCCCGGGCAAAGCAGTCAGAGAAACGCAATGCGCCTAGAGGTGTACATTAATGTGTGAAGAACAGACACACTATTTTGTGCAAGTGCGCTTCCTGACCACAACACAACGGACAACATGTACGCATCACAGAAGGTTTCTAATATAAACAATGCTACGTACGAAGACGAGCTGAAAAACGCGGTCGGTTGACCTTAGCAGAAAAACGAAAACAGACATACATTGACCTAACCAGTCCAAAATGAGCCTTTAATTCAACTTTTAATCCAACTCAGCTGGTGCGCACGTATGGATGTGTGTTTATTTTTGCGGAACGGCAAAGCCAAATGCACGAACGTGTGTCGAGGAAGAAATACGGTAGAGTAGCATACGAGACAGAAGACAGGCTGTCTCATCTGTCCGGAATTCAGCAATGCAGTAAACAGAAAGCAGACCACACGAGAAATCGGGTTCAATGGCGATCAGTTTGTCTATGAACATGGGAGACAGGCACGCAACCGCAGTGACTCATTCCCAATCGCCAGTGATAGATAAATCAATATCCAAAAGGAATGCGGAAATCAGTCAAACGGTGTTTTATGCAGTATGAATCGGCAACATAAATGCTGCATTGATTAGCGAAACTGAGTGTCGGAGGAGTCGCCAATTCCCCGAAAATATTGTGACCAGAAGACTAACAAAGTTCACTTGTGAGTGACCTTCACCTTTGCCATGGTCGTGCACTGCTCCGGTCTTCACGATCGACCTAAGCCCTCGTGACAACTGTTGTCATCCCGATTACACGCCTAGACTTTTGTCTGGTCCATTCCCTTTGACCTTGCTTGTTGCTAGTCGCAAACCTATAAATACGAACGGGTTTGTGACCATGTTGTCTTCGGGCTGAGCGACATAGAAGCTCTGTTTGAAGGCCAGTCTTTTTCCTGTGTTCATGCGGTAGCCTCGGGTGGATGGGAAGAGACTAACTGACCGCGTATACTCCGTACTCCGTCGTTCATTACCGTTGACCGTCGTGCTGTTATCCGCCGTTTCATTGACCGTTATTCCGTTCCGTTTACGCGCTCATAGGTCGTAGATCCAGTTACAACACTCAGCAACAACGGCTATTCAGAAATCAACCTGGTTAAATAGTACCAATCGAATGGGCGGAACAAATGTATAACCTACTAGAGCCGAAGGTCTGTACACGGAAAACAATCTCAGTAACGCACCGCAGTGTACAATTCCGCATCGTGAATACAGAGGAAAATAATTCCCCTACTAGATTGGCAGCTGTTTAAAAAAACACTGCGAGGTCGCAAAATAAAAGAAGGCAAAAATCTTGGTATAAAATACAGAAAATGTGGACGGCAAGCCAATGACCGAGAAAAGGTAAGCTTGCTCGCTGTAGTTCAATTAGGTCAATAACGCTATTTTCAGACAAGTTAAGCTTCAAGCGCAGAACACCTACAGACCCGGTTTAAGGAGAATGAGGAATTCATATGTACATCCTGCTTACCTAAGCTGAAGTCTCGCGTATCAATATCTACCTTAGACCAAGAGAAAACGCAACCTTGAACCAGACCAGATGGAAGAGTGCGATCCGGAAAGTAGTCAAAAAGATCAGTAGTTAGCGGCAATTGTGTGGCCATGAATTCAAACATCCGGTTTACGACGAAAACATTGGTAGTGACGTGATTATAATGTGTTAGAGCGAATGCGGTCGCCAACGCACTGACCATCTTGGATTGATAAGTCAATGACATATAAATAATGATTGGTTTACCAGACAACAAGGATCGCGGATTTACAGGAATTGAGACAATGACATATTCAACAACCGGATATATATATATATATAGTCCAGCAGATCCAGTACTGTACATCAGATTTGGTACGATTTCGTAGTCCAGATTCAACTGTCTTCCAGTATCAGACAAAGTGTACGAATATGTACTCTCGTACTTACACTCGTTATCATTACCTCATTCATCGGCTGACGTCCAACTACCGCGGTCTCCATGTTATTGTTTTCGAGAGATGATGGCATCACTGTCACACAAGACTGGCATCTGGCCAACCAGCAGTGGCTAGCTGAACCGTAATGGCCTTCATTCCCACGCATCTCGGTTCTACCCGTTCCGGCTAACAAGGGATACAAAATAAGTAAGCGAAACCACACGTGGTGCGGCGCAAGCCACTTGTAGTACCGCTTATGTTCAGGTGTCTCCGTGATAGGGTGATCCAGAAACATATATTGCCAATAGTTCACATTCTACTACTGTGTGTTGACCAGACTGTCGTGCTGCGTTGAACCAGAGGGATATACTAAGCGGGATTTTGACCCTACCAGAGACGACCACTTCAGGCTGGTTAGAAGGAAGCGGTCAGGAAAAAATACAGTTAACCTCATAAGTTTGTACGCAGCAAAATTGATTGCGTGAGAATGTGCAGGCAGTGGAGCGAAAACTGCTATCATCCGACTAAGGAAGGGGGTTGGAAAAGGTACTCTCAAAGAGACAGCATTCAAATAGCTAAACGGTTGGCCATGATCACTGAGATATTCTGCACGGTTGAAAAACCTAGTCATCCTCAGAAGCCTGATGTAGCTTTTCAAACAGCTACGAACGCAGAACTAATCGGATTCGGACATCAATGTCTTAGTCACTGTACCACCGGAGCGGATCAGTCCCTCGTCGTCAATTGAGCCATTACATCATGGTGCCCTAAAACCTTGTAAACTGTCACCCTGCAGGATCCGGCCGTTGGATGAAAAGCTTCAACTGGGGTCGCTAAAGTCAGCTTGAGATATGGGCGTGGATAGAAGACACGGTCTGTCGTGACATGGAATGTGAGTACACTTTTAGGTCGGTGCAGAACCGGACGGTCAAAAGACCGCATGACATTGATTGATATTGAGTTGAACCGTTCCAGCAAGGATTTCACCGTCTTGAGTCAGATAACGCTTGCTGACCAACATAAGCTCCGGGAAGCAGATACTGATTACACTTTGTACGTTACCTATTTACGTTCACAAGACACTCACTGTAGATCAGCTGGCCAGTGACGGAGGCTGATGAGCTCAAAATTGAGAATTAACTTCCAACATCAACTTGCTGTTGGTCTCAAAAGCGTTCTTACATCCACTACCTTCAACGGAAAGTGGCAATATCTTAAAGAGGAGGATGCAGCAGCAGGAGCTAATGAAACAAACGACTTCCGGTACCAGACTGGGTCAACGGAAACAACACAATTATTCTGAGTCTGATTTTAGAAGAGAATGGAGCATTTGCCGTTTCCACTGCGGATCTAATAAACAAGGATATGAAGAGAGTCATTTCTGTAACGTTCAACGTCAACCCAACGATGAACGGCTTCACAGAGTCAAGGAAAACTGATTGAGAGATTAAGGTGAGTTGATGTGAGGCTGTGCGGACCCATCAATAACATAAGCGGTTCTGTGATTCGCTTAGGGCAATTTTTGGTCCATTCGTCTAGCCCACAAAAGTACCGGTGAATGTGGGCTTTGGCGTCTCATGCACACAACCGGAAGACACTTTGGCAGGCTACTGAATCGATCTGCTACCACTTACTGGATTGTGGTGAAAAAGCTGCCATAGTGAACCAGTAATATGTCACCTACTCTCGTCCGGGACTTGACAGGGGTGAAGAGGGCCACTGGACAAGCGTGAAACGGAAAAGCAGTGAGAGGTGAGTTGCCAGAAGGTTTTCTGAACCAAACGAAACAGTTTCGGAACGTCCACTGATCCAGTTGGTTCACTTCATCTAGAAACGGAAAGCGGTTTCAGGAGTTCAAAAATGTCTCAATCGCACCCTTATTTAAGGAGAGCAAGCAACGCAGAGACAGGTAATGAGACATCGGTCTCATTAATTGCGCTGGGAGAGTTTTGCAAAGAGCCTGTTCAACGGATTTAGTGCCGCAAAGGAATTTTCCTGACGGGCAGTGTGGATTCAATGAGTCGCAGTACGATGGACACGGTAACTGTCGATACATAGACCGAGGGAACGTGTCATGAACATGGCCAGCCACCGTATGCCCTAATAGTAAATTAACCAAAGCGCCTGGTTCTCAAGAGTGAGGTAATGTGGACGGTATTGGGTAAGTTTGGGGGTTCAGGTAGGTTCACTAGTTTATTTAGAATGATACAGAAGGATACGAAGGCGAATGTGTCGTCATGTAGATAGACTTCTGATGATTTCAAACTGTCACCGTTGTGGAGCAGGGTTATGTGGTAGCCCAACCCAATTTGGTTTGTAGTTGACCGCAATACTAACGTTACATTTCAGCACTGAATACCACGAGGATGTTCGTCTGCTGCATATTCGAAATTTCGACAACGTAATTCAGCAATGCGCATGCTGTTGTTTGCAGATGATAATCCATTATTTGTTCCCAGAGATGAGGAACTAAAGTGCCAAGACACGGTTTTCGTTACCGCAACAGCCGAATATCAACACAGTTAAGATAATATTTTCAGTCAGCATACGGCGGAGGTGCTACGCCTACGTCTGGAATTCGTAATAATGGAGGCACTGTGGATACTTGTGCAGACCTCTGCCGCTAGGGGAGCAAACTGTCAACAGATCTGTTCACGAATCGTGTAGTCGAAGTCAACCCCGCTGGAAGACGTCTCGAGACACGTGTCTTTAAGGACTGCAACCTGAAGACCAAAGAACACTGCTCGCCTACCACGCAGTGGTGCTATCTACATTGATGAAAGATGGTGAAACGTAAGCATGGTATTCACGGAACGTGTGGTATCTGAGCCGCTTCCATTTGCAATGTCTAAGACGCATCTTGGGTATTCCATGGTCGGACAAACTTCCGAACACTGAGGTACTTCGGCGAACAAACACGGACAGGATTGAACAGATATTGGCGCTCAACGAGCTTCGCTGGTTGGAACGCATAAACCATTCGTCTCAATGTAGTTGTATCGTTTTCCGCAGAAAATGAATCTTACCATTATTCATCCTGAATGTGGAGCACATCCGATCGGGTCGCAATTGCCGTCTCGAAATGTAACGTACGAAGTATCAAGTTCACAGTTTTCACGTTTTCCTTCTGAGATGTCGTTCCTCAACCCTATAACCTCTTTTGCTATGAAATCAGCAAAATCAGATCAGTATAACATTTCATCGGTGCGGTCTGTTGGCGTTATATTAAACGAACATAAATGGAAACACCAACTGAGTGCACCGTCCATATACAACTAGGCAACTAAATGAAGTGAACTGAGAACGTATTTTCCGTTCACCTTTTGCGTTGTAATGAATGGCGGTCACAATGGCCTGTTTGCCCTACCCCACAGTTTAAGGTCAATGAAAGGCTGACTGTTGGTTGCTGATCATCAGCTGTTCTGGTAGTTCATGGCACATTCCGAATACAAACAGGATACATCAGAAGGTCAAAAGTCGTCTCAGCATATCCCACAGAAGGGAAATAATCGCAACAAACCTAGTCTTCAATTTTTAATGACGTCGATACCATACACATAGCTGTTCGTTCCTATGTTCCCACAAAGTAAAGATACGCCATATTTTGCATGTTCGGGCTTGACTGGATTCGGGGTTCTCATATCAGTGGACTGAAAGGCATGAGCACGGTAAGTGGTTCCTCAGGTCATCGCTTTTATAGACTACATATATCTATAAATGTTTACAATTTGCAACCCTGTCATCATAAGGAGTCGAAAGATGTCAGAAAACCAAATTAAAACTTTGAAATCAAAAGTTTATCTAATGTGGATGATGCTATTTCGTATGAAAATTTTTAGAAGGGGAAAATAGTTTATGGGGACTGCTCTTTGACTTATGATGAACAGAACGAATCACTACAAAGTTATTGATGAATAGTCGGAGATATGATTAACTTCATGTTGAACAACATTCGCACTTGATTGCAGCCCTCGCATTCAGATAGATTTTCCAGCCAGCCTTTTTCGAAAAGAAGAGTTAGACTCGAGTTTCGCTCTCTTAGAGTCTGTCAGTAGTGCATATTCTTGTCACAGCCGGAACTAGAAAGTTGTTTATTATGAATCCCAAGCCCCTTCACTTGAGTTGATATTTGTCGTATGGAAAAATCCCTTCTGCTCCATCTTCGATGAAGAGTTTACCAGATCTTATGCAACCTGGAGTTATCCATCCATTAGAGGGAGAATGAAGTTGACCGTGTTATGCACGGTCATTCGCAAGCACATTCTGCTCCCAGTACTGAGATCGACCAATCCAAAACCTCGCTAACCTGCACAATCGGCCAATTTTCACACGATTTTCTCGTCCGTCATCCCCGACTGTCAAGTGACGGGCGAATCAAAGAGGAACACTAGATCTTATCGAATTTAGTGTCTAACCAAACTTTAGCGTGCATGAAACAAGCGGCGTCAAAATCATTGTAACGTTAGCAAGATTGTAGATGTTAATCTTAACACGATGGCGGCCAGACATGATTCAATGTTGTATCTCCGAATTGTTATTCCAGGTTGATTCACAGTCGCAACAGGCCTAATGAGTAACTGGTCGTCCACCTACCATCTGTTGATCGCATGAAATAAGTACTTCTTACTGTCCAGTTTACAATGCCTGGCTGGGATGACCAGATTGTGCACGGTTGCGTCCAGCATACAATCAATCTGAAGCGCCGACAACGGAAAACAGGTCACGCTTCACACAGTGACCATCATCGAAGTGATGGACAGCAGTTTCCACCTAGTGAGGTCTCATCAGCACCACACACACCGGAAAATCGAATGCGTTGTTATAGCCAAATTGGAGTCAAGCGATGATGACAGTTGTAGGGAGTTTTGTTCTCATTGTCCAGCTTAGTGGAGTTGGTTTCATATTTGAGCTGAGAGCGTACTAATGTGTAAGATTCGTTATCCGAATACTGAAGTATCGATAGGCTTTTACCGAGAGAAAAACAATGCATTAATGGTTGAATCTCAATAGAACGAAAATTTTGCCTTTCGTTTACAGATTTCTCAGTCAATGGAGCTTAAGGCCATTTTTTAATTGATCCTCTTATTCAGAATAGGATAATCGAGAGGTACGCTATTCGTACAATCAAAAAACTGTTCCATATGTTGTGCCATCAAAAACGTGTCAGTTTGTAAAAGGTTTAATGTCAGATAAACGTATACACATACGTACATACTCTTACGTATCTACGAATTACGTGAAGTACATGTACATGTTTTTATGGCTGGTGGTTTTTATCTGGTTAGACCACATTATAAGGGCTGGCTTGCACGGGTATCAAACCAAAAGGCTGCACAGAGTGAACAAACAAATCACCCACGTCACTCGGAATTCCACCATCAACAATACAGTACAATCATAACGGAAGCTATCAACTCTTACAGTCGTATTGTGTCCATCTCAGAGTCCTCTTACCCTAGAGCGCAAAAGGTAACACCCGATCGCGAGAACCAGTGTGCAAACCAAAGCCAAGGCAAACAAGTAACAAGCTGTTGCCCCTTCCATCAGTTTGTGGGTATGAGAACGTACACCGTTGAGTGAGACTAAGTTGGGCAATGCCAACAAATTGAATCAAGATCACCAAACTAACAACCGGAGATGCAAATGGTGTAACAGAAAGCACGTTGAGTCTTAGGTGCGCTGCGTGAGAACATGAACCACTAAAATATTTTGCGAAGTGACAAGCACTACCGTGTGAGCGAGAAAAATGTGACAAACGTAACTGAACGCTGAAATGACTGCTCTTCCTAACGATTATGTTAGTGTGCTTCTTGAGTCAGTAAAAGATCCCAATAGGTGGCGCGATTGATATATCCTTCAGTCGTTTATAACAAATTTGAGATGCTTAGCATACAGCATCGAAGTAATACGAGCACAGGGGATTAGACACTGTGTAACCTATTGACAACGAGGCCGACTACCGGTCCCACAGTTGGCATCTCAGCTGTCGCTGACTTGGTTTCGGTGGCCAGACGGTATCTGGCCAAAGTGTGACCCAGAATCTTGAACACCACTAAACGTGTTGCAATGTACAAAATGACCATTCACACATGACTCATAGTACAGACAAAAGTATACAATTCATTCGACGTAGTTTCGGGAAAAAATTTAATGTAACGACCAGTACAAAAAGAACCAAACCGAATATTTTCTTGGAATGAACTTCAACGAAGAGGGAACTGAAAAAGCTGAAGTAAACAAATACCCACCAAAACACAGAATAGCAAAACGATCCTAAACAATAAGAGACACGGAATGAGTATTCATCGAGCAGGAATCAGCTGACGTATAGAAGTTAAAACTAGAGAAGGGCTAAATGTATGAAAATTGTAAACGCGTTTGCGTTCAAACGCAAATCACCATTTGCTTCAGATGTTGGAAGACGCACACGACAAAAAACATAACCACGCCTTGTAAAATTTTAGAGAAATTATGTGCCCAATTTTTGGTGAAGCGGAGTACGTAAAACTCACATGTACAGTTAGCTAACAGTCAACCGTAAGCCAGATTGCTACAAAGCTGGTAAAGCAGTCTGTGGTTTCAATAAACATATGAGCGTCCGAAACGTCACAAAATTAGTTATGCTACCAAACCACACGCGTAGATGTCCACGTTTTGTTCGTAATTGACGCGGACTTGGGTTGGGAGGAAGAGTGGTTATTTCTATTGACCGTAAGTGTACCCCCCCCCTCTTAAAAAAGATTATCTCGGCCGGAAAAAATGGGATAGAATGCTAGCTACGAACCAAACAACATTTTCGGAACGCTGTTTCAATTCCTACGTAGCAGGACAATCGGGTAAGGAGCAATATTAAATGGGGGCTCCCCGGTGAAACGCAGTAAGCTTGCTTGTCATCGTGGGAACAAGGACTGAATGTCCACAGTCTCGTCCAGTCTAACGGAGCCGAGGATAGGATATCATGAACCACTGTGATCGTTAAGAATTGATGTGGAAAAGCTCACTGATCACATCAACACACATTGTCTTCAAATTACGAAACCAATAAACATCAGACCCAATCTTGTTCCCATTAATACACTCGAGAGAAAGCGGCAGTAGATAGCTGGCTAAGTTGAAGACTTCAGTGAATTCAAGAATATACGGAAATTACCAGTTTCCAGTCAAGTAAACTTAGTTTGGGAGCAATACAAAGCCAACAAAAAAAATCTGACCATAGCGCAACTATTGAACGGCTGAAACAGGATGAGCACCCGAAACCTCTTTAGGTAGTGAGTGGAAACGTAGGCTTTCAGTAATCTCGTCACATCTGTGAAAGGAATATTAACTTCATACAGAATTGCGAATGAAGAGTCGGAAATTTTGATCTTTACGGGTTACACATTCTACATTTAAACGAGCTGATGGGATGATTCACATCGACAGACATACAGTACTTTACAGAACTCAACAGCGGTGAAGCTTGCTATACCATTCTCGCGCTTGTGAGGCAAGAATCGGCCGACGACCGCTCCACTGACCTTACACTGAGCACATCTAAACGCACAGTAGTTACAGTGACCAATTGAACTATGGGCCACACAACGGGTAACAAATAAGTTAGCATAAGTGGAGAACACGAAGGTTGGAAATCACGCGTGAGAAGCAGTTGACTGAACGGAAATTACACGCGTACATACACGTCAGGGGAAACCGACAAGTGAAGGGCATGCAGATGTATACACACACACACATTCATGGGTCGAACGTGCTGACTGAGGCTCACTGGTGCACAAACAAGTGTACACAAGGCCAGGAACGATAAAATTAGCATGCCAGAACCTGTCGCAGAGCATGCGTTTCGTATCGATTTATTCAGATAGAAAAAGTAACATCAGCGGCTACAGAAAAGATTTGTACCATAGCACACCCGATACAGCTATCATGGAAACAAACGTCGGCGATGAAAGCGAGAACGCGATGCGTCTGATTCCAAATCAGACGATAGAAACAGGAATCACAGAATATGCATGTAGAATCAAAAACACTCCACCCCCATTACGCATCTCCAAACAGAGAAGACGAATAGGGGATGCAAATGATTAGTTGCCAAGACTGTTTAATTATACAGTTACGGACAGTCCCCATACACAGATAGAATGACTTATCCTATACAAGACCACATTATGAGATTGTGGCCGCAAAAATGTATGAACTACATTGCAGAGGCTCGAGCTCCTATTCCTCTACAGTCTTCTACCGCAATGACGCAGAGTAGACTTTGTTGTTTAATTCATTGGCCGGATGCCTGTTTATAAACACTTGTGGTAGGTCACATTTCGTCTCCTGTACGGTGACATTGTATGGTGCTGACCGAAAGTGTCGACTTTGCACTGAAAGTTGGTGGCCAACTTTGCAAAAAATATCAACCTCATCAGGGTGCCTGGTTTAGCACAAGCTAATCAAAAGTACAATTTTAACCGCTTGCATAGACCTGAGCAAGTTTGTCGCCGTCTACAGAGTTTTGTGAGTTTTTTCGTGCACACGATATCCACTGAGAAACTTATCAAAAAGTCCGTTATAATTTAGATAAAACCATGTACGGAGGAATGAATGTTTTACTGTCAACCGGGAATGTACGAAAGCAGAATGACATATCAATGAGTACGTGGGAGGCATCCGTATGCAGGATGAGGCAATAGGATATCTATCGATCATCGCCTTAAATGGAATGACCCCGTTCCACGGATCGCCGTTCTCGTGTTAAACCGCCACTGGTTCATGACTAACCAAATGACTTCTCGCACATGGTCAGATAAAATCTACATACCGTCAATAAACTGCACCCCAAACATTCACAAAGGTGCCATTTTCGCCAAGTACTGTTGAGCAAAGGTCATCTGAGCATCATGATGGAAGTTCACTGGAAAGGTGAAGAATAATACATTGTGCGAGATATCTGTTGTCCGCCGACGCCCACCGTATCGATCATTACGCGTCACTGACCTTGAGTACCAAACGCCCTCCATGATATATTATTGTTCAACTTCTCAGTGAGTTCGGTTGAGCTTAGTTCAATATTCCATCAGCGACCTGCACGAAACAGGACTCTAATCTAGCCCGACTTCCGTCTCTCACTTTCTCCTTGTGTATTTTGGTCAGGATCGATCAATAGGTAACTGTTCAGTGGTTGAATTCGTCAGATGAAAAACTCACCGTACGACACGTACTCAACTGACGAATCCGTGTTGAGGTCCGAAAAGGAGCACATCAAACCGAAAATATTTTCAAACAGTCGAGAAAAGTACGGATAGCTTATACATATATCTAACACATAATGACCACATGAAGTGGCAAACGTGACAGAACATGAGAAGATAAAAAGGCACCGTGTGAGGCAAAAAAAAACATGTGGTAAGGGGAAAAATAACCGGTCTGCACGGAGATTTGCAGAAAGAACGACAGGGGATGGCGAAAATGGCGAACTAAAATGGCTGTGAACGATATAGACGTGATAAGGATCAGGCCAATTCCTCGGTGATTTGCACACGAAGTGCGTGAACTCTTTCTGAAAATAAGGAATGATGTTGGCCAAACCTCCAGTCATTTGGAACAACTTCACTGATCCAGAGGTGATGGGGTAGAACTGTCAGCTCTCTAACTAAGGTTGGACCTCCGTCTACAAAAACGACACAAGGGAGTTCGTTCGAGCCGAGTGCCTTGTGACGTTCTACGAACTTGGTCTCAGATAACACTTCTGTTTCCAAAGGCAGAAAAACGTCAACAGACCAATGAGCAAGACCCGAAGGCATAGCCAATGGCGCGGTATCGCCAGTTGAACTGCTGTTGAAAGGATTCAGCACAACGTCCTGAACGTCGTTGCAGAATATGAATAGGCCAATCGCTGGCCTCGCTCACATCTGGCTTCCGGCCAACCGTTGTTCGGATGATAGGGAATGGCTTTCGAGAGTTCCCGGTAGCAGCGGTTTGTTTCATTTCGATAACACGTTATGTCCACCAGATCTCACTACCCTCTCGTATTTGCTTTCACAAGTAGCCAGTAGCCTTGAGAGCTAAACTGTACTCATTGCTGAATAGAGCGGTTCCGTTAAATTTAAAATCTTCTGTCGCAGAAATAGGAGAGAATGCCGGAAGGCAACAACGGGGAAGTATGCACGCATGCCCGAAGCGGGGGATAGGATTACACAAAGTTAAAAATGATTTCGGATGTAAATCACAAAATGTCCTCTCACGTTAGTGAAAACATTGTTAACACTAAAAAACCAAGTCAAGTTGTGGCTTAATGTAACACCTGATAGAGCGCTGGCTGCGTTTGAACATACCGTCTCTGTTGTTGGTTCGAATCCAGCCACAGATCAAGTAACTATCAGTCTGCTTATCAGTAACACCCAAACATCAAGCAAATTGAGATCTAGGAAGAACTTTTCTTTCAACCTCTGGTTCAAGGCGATCATCAGAAAGTTGCCAGTGGTGCGTTAGTAATGCGATATACAAGAACAAAAACAATGCAGTTGTTCATTTTTTAACCTAATGGTACAGTGCTGTGAATGCGGTGCCTAGTTAAAAAAACAGCCCTGACGGACGCCATGTCCAGCCATACCTGATGCGATGTAATCAGTTCAGCATCGCCATGACTGTTTGACTGGTGTGGGACAATAAACGTGCTCCAAGTGGTGAAGTGGTATTCAATTCGGCGCTTATCTGTTGTACTGGAGGGTAGGACTAACTAAACTATGGCTCAGTCCATTGATCGTAATTGTGATACCACATCACTAACTTTGAAATTCGAGAGCGTTTCACACACTAGACTGTTGCTCGACTGCACAAAGTGCCGTCGTGTAGGGGCTCAAAAGCGTTTGATCCAACACTAAGCATGGAAAAATACGGTCTTGAGATTAGAAAAAGGTATCCGAAATGGCTATCTGGAAGAAAAGTGCCGAATATGTCTTAATTAGCGGCGCAATTTTGTGCAAAAAAATGTATGTCGCATCCGGTTCGAACTGGACAACAAAGTCGTCACCGGAAGGACGATTAAAAAGCAAATCGGTTGGACAGATACCACAAAAATAAGGAACGTAGTCAGTGACGTCCATTCACAGCAACAAGGGAACAAAGTAACAAGTAACGTATAGGAGTGAAGACGATAGCAAACAAGCCGGGGTGTGCGCACACGCATAAACATAATTCTAAGTCCGGGCTGTTGACCAGCAGACTAATGAATATGGCGCTGAGTCAGGCAGTGGGAGTAAATATGTCTGAGGTATCAGTTAGCGCGTCTGGACAAATATCTAGTCAAACAGGGAAGTGAACAATCATGACAGAACAAAGAAAAGTGTATGGCGGACTAGCCGCAAAATAGGAGTGAGTTGATAGAACGTCTAAAAAGTGGAAGGAATAGAGAAAAGTGTACCTCACACCCAAAGAAAAAACCTTAAAAAGTTCCACAACCATTCGAAAGAATAAGGTCGTAATTATCGTCGTACTTCAACATAGGAAAAGGGGTGCATTGATACATAACTTTACGATGAAATTTTCTTTCTCATATGTTCAATTTTCTTTCCAGCATAGATCTTACTACCGAAGTCTCTTTACAATATGTTTCCGAAGGATTAGGGGCTTTACCTTCATGATCGCACGTTGCCTGCCTAATCAGCATTGACTAGCTGGATCATAAACGACCTCACTCACATGCTTCTCGAATTTAATCTTTCAGGTTTACACTGGAGGTGAGGTACACCTCACAACTGGTGTACCACAAGTGGTGCAACACAAGCCACTTGTGGTGTTTAAGAGCATTTTCTGGTTCCGTCGCTGTGACAGGCTAATCCGGAGAAAGGAAGCCGCCAACTGTATGTGGGCGTTTGATCCAAATCCGCATTGTTGGCCTAAATAATTCAGTTGCGCCAACCCATACTAACATGAACTGAGATAAAAAAAAGGAATCCCAACAGGTTATCACCATAAACTGTGGTAGATCTCATCACACTTAATATCTGTATGGACAGAAAATAGATTAATTTCAAAAAAGTAGAGCGACGAAGTAGCGATTATAATCTAGTTGAGTGTTGATCACTCAAATGGTTTGTCATGACGAAACACAAGCTCGGCGAGGCTTAGTAATTAAGAACAACTCGACTTATGATGAATAGAACGTGTCAACGTGAGTGATGCGTTCTTATGTATGGTCGAGTTTTCAATGGCACCAATGAAGTGCCCGTCTTCAGAAAACTTAACCAAGTTAGGGTATGATCACAAAATTGTGCAGCTAATATGTGGTCAGGATAAAACACCTACTTACGTGACAAGTGCAGCGCAATGTTTAAAAACGTTTTCTAAGCCTGA
Source organism: Paragonimus kellicotti (assembly GCA_014220965.1). Taxonomy (NCBI): domain Eukaryota; kingdom Metazoa; phylum Platyhelminthes; class Trematoda; order Plagiorchiida; family Troglotrematidae; genus Paragonimus; species Paragonimus kellicotti. The sequence continues at coordinate 35,965 of LOND01001978.1, read as the reverse complement.
TGAACACTGCGAGAGCCCGGATTGGCTTGTTGGGCAAGAAATCATTCGTACACGACGTCCTCATTGGTTCGGTGCTCATGTACTACACCGACAACTAGTGTCCCCCTTTAACTCAGGACTGTTGAGCCTTGACGCGGCAAAATGCCTGGCGATGTGATTAATTCGGTAGGTGGAGAACGTAAGGATTGATTAACGGTCAGCCCATGAGCGGAAAAAAAACTCTGTGCGCAGCATGCGACCCAGTAAGTTTTACTGTTGATGTTTTGGAGTAAGCATCTTGATTCAGATTACGTAGTTGCTCACGCCCGCTTTGTTCTCTCATGTGCTTTGAGAGTACCAGTTATCAAACGTAAAATTGTCAGTTTAAAATTCGATAATTACGTTACACTACGGATATATGAACGCTGACTGAGCATCCTCGACTAGGAATAGGACAAACACCGTCATAAAGAGAAACGCAAACTTACGAAGAGTGCACATAGATTGTCAAGTTTACTTGGTCCACCGAGTCAAAGCGATGCAAGTGGCATTTTTGTCAGGGAGTAGTCGAATGTAGTTTTCTCCGAGTTAAGATTACACTGGCGGTAGACAATGTTTGTGATAAATGTGGAAAAGATGGCTCGTAAATTTAGAGCATGTCATAGCAACTGGACAGATGAGGTGAACAATTAAAAGGACCATTTAACTGGTTTGAGCCAACGCATCCTGTCGCGAGCCACAGGGATAGCGTACCCAGTTTTGACATACCCGATTACTCTCCAACAGAAACCGAAGTGGCTTCAGGGTTTAAACTATAAGAAAACAAGTTTGCAGATCCGGATAGCGTTGCTACTCAAAGATGGTGGTGATAACTTGTCTGAACTAATCACACACCCTCAATCCATATGGGAAGATGGGCCTAGTGACTGGTGATTAGCATTAGTTAGTCAAACCTCCATAAGGCTGCCAGAACATCACGTGACAGCCAGAAGTATGAGTCAAGTCGCTATCTCATTTGAGGCACTCACAGGTCCCTTAACATGACGAACTTTGAAACACAGAGACATCCAAATACGAGAACAGACTTGTTTTAGAACTAGTAAAAAGCGTACCGAACATATCTACACTACACGATAGGCGCTGTACCATTGACATTTTTTCACAGGGTCTACAGCTGTATATTTGGACTCAAGGGAGGCTTCTGAAACGGCTTCCCAAATTACAATGCAGAACCGCCTTTGTTGTGGAGGAATCCCAGGGAAATATGTCCATTTTGGTGAAGTCAATATTTGTTTATTTTGGTTGCTGAATGTGCATTTATGGGCGGTTAACTGGTCTGTTCATTTTTTAGTGGCATTCAATAGGAATGTCTGCTATCCCTCTCATCATCAAAGTGATGATAGTGTAGAAGGATCCTTCAGAAGTTTTGAAGACCTCAGGCGTGGAGCTTCCGCCAAGTAATATCTTGAGTAGGTAAACAACATCGTTTCAAGTTGAACATCACCCACAATTGATCGCAGCTGTCGCATTCCCATAGACTTTCCAGTCGGCCCCTTTCGAAAAGAAGCACTAGACTCGAGTTTCGCTCTCATTAGAGCTCGTCAGTAGTGCATATCCTTGCCACTGCCGGGACTAGAACTCCGGCCACGCTTTCATGAGGCAACCGTGTTGACCACTGCGCCATTGACCTCACATTTCGAAAGGGGACCGACTGGAAAGTCTATGGGAATGCGACAGCTGCGATCAATTGTGGGTGATGTTCAACTTGAAACATTGTTTCAGTTAGTTATTCACGAAACAAGTCGACTTCTTCTAGGTCTATATGGTAGGCGCTTTGCGTCATTGAAATATCGTGTTAGAACAAGACCGAGTTGGTTTGGACCAAATCTCTATAGCCGCCTTAGACTATCGACCACTTGCACTTAACAGCTTGCTGCAATGATGACAAGGTGTCTATGGAAATGAAAACAGGACGTGGTGGGTTTGTTGATTACGGCCAGTTAGGGTGTTTCAAAAACGTTCGATTTTCAACCAAAGGAAGTGTTTACAGTGC
>LOND01001978.1:2826-29018 GCA_014220965.1 Paragonimus kellicotti | reverse complement strand
AACACGACGATAATTTTGGCCATCAAGCCAAACAAAATCTTGTTCTGTCGCTTGACTTACAGCATAAGGGGGTTTGGTGTTAACAGCGAAGCAACTTCCAAACGAAAGAAGTCATCGCGAAGTAGACAGCTTGTGGTTTTGCTGGTCAGTTAGAAAAGTGTGATTAATCACCAATGACAGTAAGACGAAAAGTAAAACCGAAATGTTTCAGAAATTTTATATGCAACCAGTGAGATGAATCATCGTTCGACCGAGGACAATGACTAATAAAGTGATTTTCACAGAAAAACCGATAGGGATGTTGTTTTGTTCGTATAGGACATCATCTGAGCTTGTCTTTCTGTTTCCATGTACTAGCAAATCTGTGGATTCAGAGGCCATTTAACCTGGTAATATGTTATTCATAGAGCATTTACCTCAACAAATAATGAGCTCGATGTCACCGGCCAGTGCGATTGCAGGCAACCAAGCTAGACACTATTTACACAATGAGTTCAGTTTTGTGACGCAGCCTGGTGATTAGGAACAATGTTTCAGTGTCACTAACATATGGTCATGTTCCGAATGCAGTAAGTGACTGTAGAAGCACGAAAAGATCGTCTAAGTTGGTCTGAGCAGCAGCAGAAAAGTCCCATGCGAAGAGTTATCAACATTGCTTAAGATTTCAGGCGTTGAACTGGAGGAGAACGTGAAGTTTGATAAGGTTGTAATCATTCTTTCATAATTGCGCGCTTTGACTATCAACGTGAAATGTGTCGGTGATGATCACGAAGATGCCGAAGAAGAGAGATAGACACAAACGAAGAAAGAGATGACGGTGGAAACGCCTTCACTACAGAAGCAACGGAAATTCCTGATTGACTTCAGTTGTATGTTTAGGGAATAGTCCAAAGTTGTATCTGCAGGCCGGTTTACACAACATGTGATAAATACACAAGTATTAGTGGTACACAATTTATATGCAGAGATTGCAGCAAAACTTGTTTCTTTCATCTTCCAAAATGATGATACCTGCCCAGTTCATTGATACTCGTCAAACCCGTTTACAGCGGCCACTTCCCCAGGTCCAAAAGGGTGATCGCCGTAGGGATATTTCAAGCTGCATAGGGATATTACAATGTACAGATATTCACTTCTAAGCTGCCTTAAAGACTCAGAAGTGTATCCGGTACACGTGGTTTAGAGGGAGATCTGAAGCAGAAGTGAGACTCCACCAATTAATGTAACCACTCCCCATTCACAAACGATTCGCAAACAACGACTTTTCACCCAGTTTCAAGCATATAGTGTATCCGGTACACGTGGTTTAGAGGGACATCTGAAGCAGAAATGAGACTCCACCAATTAATGTAACCACTCCCCATTCACAAACGATTCGCAAACAACGACTTTTCACCCAGTTTCAAGCATATACCAACTGATCATAACATAAATCGGTCAGTATATTAGTTACATGCACTTTAAATACATTTGCGTTACTTAGTTAAACGGCAGCTAACCTTTTTAACTGCAACCTCGAGTCGACATACTAGATCACATGAGTATGACCGTAACAACACGGTAATCCAACTTTAAGATGCTACGGGTTAGACCTGGAAGACAGCACGAGTGCGACAGTTTTGCTGATATGAAGCGACTGAAATTACTCACCCAACGTTAACAAGACTAACGGAAAAATAGAAGAGTATGTTTGTTAGACTGAGACGAATTGAGACAACATAGAAGCATTTTTCAATCAACTTGGTCAATTTGGGGTCCGAAAACGAGACCATATTTAATTGTTTATATGTCAACCACGGATGGAAAACACAAGCACAATCTGCATTCATCTTGACCCAGACTGATTTTAAAACCAGTGCTTTAGTGATGAATCTGTCTACAACTAGTGTTCCCCGTAAGCAGCTCTAAGGCAACAGTCATAACAAAGTTTGCATGACATTTTGTAATTGGTCTGATACAAACGACGAGACGAAATTCAGAAAGTGTATGGTCTGACAATATTGTAATTTTAAAAAGTACTTTTTCATGTTTAAGATGGTCAGATGAACCAACTGCGTCTCAGGGTTGGAAACTGCTCTAGGTGGGTTAAATTCGACTTCCGATTCGCCAAAGCAACCAAATGTCAACCAATCAAAATGACTATGACCGGACAATGTGGATACAAGTAGTTGCTTCTAGTCACCAAACCGAAAACCACCTAAGCGTACCTCTTCTCCTTTGGAACAGCATGCACTGGTGTTTGCTGAACATGGGAGTAAAACTACAAACCACACAAACATCCGGCAAATTATCAGTGAGAAAGCAACTCCAGTCGGACAAAATAGTCATGAGGGAATGATGGGGGTGGAAACCAGTCAAATCGATTTCTTTGGGTATAAATCTTAGCGGCCAAGACAAAAAAACGTCACGGTGCAAAGCAACGTATCCATACCTGGCTGTGCGGCTAAGGAACTTTGCTGTCATAAAAAAAACGAAAAAGGGCGGGTTATTGGATGGAAACACGACTGATAAATGATGGAACAACTAAAATGGGTGACAATCCCCCAGTTGTTTAAACAAAAACAGACAAACATAACCAAAAAATGAAGAAAAACCGTCAGCTTTCGGCAGCGGGTTTATAGCATGAACATGGGCATATCTGACATCTTTCGACTGAACACAGCTATCCAAATCTGTTTCACTAGCATGGGTGAACAATGAGTAAAACAAGTATGAACCATTTACTGCAGTTAGACGATGTACGCGCGTTCAGTAATGGGAAAAATAAGCAGGAGGTGAGAAAAATAGAAGTTTCATTATGCGAGAAAAGTATCAGAGTAGACATAGTAATATCGGAACTCAGCATCAACAACAAAAAGCCTAGTAGAACGGGAAGTGGCAAGCGACAACATTCCATGTGTAGCAAATGGTAGAATACTCAGCTGCTTTGGCAAACTCGACATGGTGAGGCAGGTTTTATTGACACGATGCTCACGAGATTTAGGCAGTCTCAGTTTAACGTCATAAGTAAATAGTGCACTTTCGAACAAGATATTTGGAAAATCAACCACCTGGCTCTCAAATACGTTCTAACGTCGAGTTTCAGGCAGTCCAGAGAATATGTGCGTTTTTGGTGCTGGCTTGCCTTCTCAGCATTCCAACAGTCAGGTTTACAAGTAATGTTCTTGTAAACACGGTTTCCCTCATACCATTCGCAATCCTGCTTCCCACTTCGATTATCTTATTGCTCCCACTCAAGTTTGACTCAGCATTATAATTTTTAAAATAATAATAGGCCTATAAAAGAGTTGAAACATTGGGTTCCCTTTAATAACTTCATCAATGCAGAAAGAAGACATATGTTGCGATATGTTAACATTTCGTTTACTCTCATCAGTCGCAAACGTAAAATCCCCGTCACAATCGCGATCGCATTACGATGTTACGTCATCCTCACCACGGCAACCCTATGGGTTGCTTCAACCACTTTTGTGCACATAGCACCGGCTGGTGAGTTCTAATCAGCATGGCTTCACTAAAGGCCAGTAGCTTCGGGTTCTGTTGATGTAACAATATTTTGAATGATTTCTCTGGGTCAACCTGGTGACCTGTTATCATGAGGTGTCTGGCAATCGATGATGCGGGGTTTCGAGTAACGGATTCACCGGTTTCAGATTGTGTCATGAGTTGTTTTAACCAGTTCGGGACGTGTTCTGCTCTACGTCGCTGAACGAGAAGCTGTTCGGTCTGTTTGCTGCCTATGTAAAACGTCCACCGCAGACTGAAGTGAACTTTGGGGAAACTCAATGTGAGAGATCCAGACTGGCAGACAAACTGCGTTCGCGATTGTGTAGAACGGGTCCTTTGGTGGTTTGAACCAGGCGTAATTGGGCAGCTGGATACGTACGGGATAGGGCAGAATTCAATTTGTGCTTGATGTCGTTTGCCAGATGGTCGCCTTTGAATTGCAGAAATAGAAATATATCTTTCTTTTGAGCTGTTTGTACTGGCTCCTTGCCCTTGTTTAGCATGCTGTCAAATTTTTAATGGAAAGCTCGTCTTTGATGTTTTGGCTGGAAAGAATCCGACAGAGACGCAGAACAAAGGCTGTTACGTGATATAATAGATCATACATGAGCTGCACATGATCACAAACAGTCGAGATAATCCAATTTGAAATCACGACCATGTAACTGACAGCCAATATCACTGAACTAGCAAGGAGATTTCGGCATATGGCCGGCATACATTTAGAGGGCCAGTCGACACATTCCCGCGCTGTTCACCGGAGGTCGTTGATCTTATCATTCGGATCACGTGGAACGCGGCAGATCGAATACGAAATGTTCACGAAAGTCAAAGTGACGATAGTGCAGCGGGGAGTTGTTTGTAAACTACGAGAATATATACACATTTAACACGTAAAAAAAACATGGGTGGAAAAGGTGAAATAATACGAAAAGGAAAAAGTAATGTGTAAGGCGACGTAAGCAGAAATTCACAACAATAACTTCTGTTCTTCGCCTCATCACACAGTGTCCTCAATCAAAAGTGTTCAGTCCTTTCGATCCCAGCTAGGAAGCCGACAGCGCCCTACTGAAGCAAGCTGCACAGTGAGGGTCTTCATACCCCCAGCTCAAGGAATGCGTTGACCACGGGGCTGCCGCCTCCAGCCTAACATATCGCCCCGCAAGCAAGACACGACATGGCATTCGTAAAATGGGATCAAGCTAACGAGAGCAAAATATTCAAGAGATGACAGAGTTTATCCGCCTCGAAGACACGTCCGCGTACCACGTCATTGCTGATACGGTGATCTTGGCAACATACTTCAAATGCCTCGGAGACATGATGGTCCAAAACGGATGATCTACGAACATCCTCCACTAGAGTTTCGGAGTCGTACACTAGGACTACCCATACAGTGGCATTGTACACTCGACCCTTCACAGAATAGACTAAGATCATGCCGATGCTGCAGATGGCGCAAGTTGGCAAACACCATCCGAGCCTTTGCTATGCAATTCGTGATCTCAACAGACATTTCACCAGCGTTGATACAGCGCCGAAAGTACACGAACATCTCAGCTACCTCCAAATGCTCACGATCAAGGGTAAGAATAAGCAAACAACCCTGTCAAACATGTAACAGCGTCTGTCACTGAGTAGGGGTGCAGAGGCCACACCAAAAACAGGAGAACTGAGACCTCTAGTCTGCCCAAGAAGTTCTAGGCTCCCTGTGAACCAGCACAGATTAAGGAGATGTCGCCTACATAACCAATGTCTCAAAGTTCAACGCCTGGGAACAGTTTCAAATCATCTTACTAGATTTTTCACGGCAAAATCAACAACGCTGAATGAGAAATGGGAAGCCGGACAACATTGTTGCATCTCACTTGAGAGGCTAAGGGTCGTAGATACGTTGTCAAAAGCCATAATCTAGCTCGAGGGCTGACGGTAAATTGCTTTCAGAATGATCACATATTTCTCAGGCAAACCCTTCCTCGTTAGGCAGTCTCACAGTGTGACTCAGTCAAGGTTGGTGTCAAAAATGACGATAACTGTTAGCCATCCATGTGAATAGCGGAGTTCAAGCATCTCAAGGAGGGAGTTCGTTCGAGCCGAGTGCCTTGTGACGTTCTACGAACTTGGTCTCAGATAACACTTCTGTTTCCAAAGGCAGAAAAACGTCAACAGACCAATGAGCACAGGCAAGACCCGAAGGCATAGTCAATGGCGCGGGTGGCCAGTTGAACTGCTGTTGAAAGGATTCAGCACAACGTCCTGAACGTCGTTGCAGAATATGAATAGGCCAATCGCTGGCCTCGCTCACATCTGGCTTCCGGCCAACCGTTGTTCGGATGATAGGGAAAAGCTTTCGGGAGTTCCCGGTAGCATCGGCTTGTTCCATTTCGATAGCAGGTCTCACTATCCTCTCGTATTTCATTTCATAGCAAGTAGTCAGTAGCCCTGAAAGCTAAACTGTACTCACTGCTGAATAGAGCAGTTCGGTTAGTGTCAAGAAGTTCTAGCGATCGTATGCAGGTCCAGCGGTTGGCAACTGAACGTGCAGTTGTACTACATGAGGCAGTACTACACTTATGCACTAAATGCCATGTGTGCTTAATGTGCTTCAAGTTCGTTTGGTGGACGGGGTCCTGAACTAAAAGCAAACACACTCTGACATGTATAGGGCGCTTGTATCCCTGCTAGTTCCATTACGTCATTTTCGGCTTGACACCGAAGTGGCCTCCTCCCAAAGCGGACAGGGAACCTGGCACATATCGGTGCATGATCGGAATCAAGACAGGTGCTCCAAGTTGACTTGGTCTTGAAAGCAATCACGCCACCGACGACTGACGGTCACATCGTCAATCTGCGTCCACGATTAACTCGGCGATGTATGTCGGTTTATGGAGAAACGTTAGCTTACCGGCGCAGCGCCAAAAATCGAATAACAAACAGACCGACTGTTCACGAAAAATGAGTATGAGCAACAGAGAACGGCGAACTGTATTCACCAGACGAAATGGGGTGGGTGGGGTGTCACCGAGAACAAGAGTGGGCTGTCTTCGCACACACTGATCGTGAATGCCTGAATTTTTTAGATTCACTGTTCCACTACTCGACAATCGTCTCGAAACACAAAAAACTTGACTCAACACATTTTGTCGTGAAGACAACTGGGCGAGTCATTTTGTGCCCCAGTAACACACTGCATTAAGAGTGAACGACTGGTGTGCTTTTATGCATACGAGCAAATGGCAATTGCACAGCAATAAACGAGCCGATAGCAGTAACCCTTCTCAACAAACAATCAAATGCATCTAGGAAGTCGTGTGTTAAATTCTGCTTGGAAGGAGTCCTCACTGAAGGTTGAAAATAGCTGTGATGAAACTGAACGACTTACTCCAGTTTGCTGTGGTCTAGTTAAGCGAATGTGACAGTCTAACGATAGCTGGTCACGCGGGCGTCAGATACTCTCGAAATAGGATACGCACCGCCATTTAGTCCACAATATCGTTGTCGGCCGGCACTGTCAGTTGGTCGGGCTCGAACTAACTGGCATATGACTAAGCTCTACTGCACTTCACATCGCATTTGCTCAGTCCACGTCACGTTAGGGAGATGTGAAACGACCGATTTAGAAGAATCTAGCGTTCCAACGAATACAGCCAATAATACGAAAAGTTGCCAAGGCACCAGAGATCCGCAGCTATTCGTAGTTGTTATGCGCCATTTGAAAAGGCGAAAAGATGTCGGACAAGTGAACCGAAGGGAACGAAGAATAACCGTAACGAAGCGAAAAAAACGACGGACATTGAGGTCGGCTTTCAATATCACACGAAGTGCTTCAGAGCTCGGGTCGACAATGTCTCCACAAGGACGGTGCGACGGACGCTAAAGGTTTTATGGTCAAAGTGTGGAGAAATGATTGCTGACAAGTAGCAGAGGATGTTGAATGGTAACTTGAAAATCATCCACAACCGTACATAGCTTTCGAATCTCCACATACTCTTCCGCCGGTCCCTTTCGAAAAAATACTATGCTCGAGTTTCGTCCTTGTTAGAACTCGTCAGTATTGCATATTCTTATAATCATTTTGTTGAACAAGCTGCAGACATAGCCGTGTTTATTGTAGAGTAGAGGTAAGGTGTCTCAGACTTAACAATCCCACCACGTCTGTTTAAGCGGTGAGAAAACAAACAACTGGAATAGGTATGAAACACGGACATACTAATGGACTAAACTTCGGAGGAAGGGAGTGTCTAACTGTTGACACGCGAACAATAGATTACTGCTGGTTATACAAGAGGGAGCACATTTGGCCTTTGGTATGAGTAAACTGGGCACGAGGTAACAACTAAACGATAGAGCGCCCTTGATTGATTTTTATTTACTCAAATTGACGACGAATTGTAGTTTTCTAACGCCGCAAAGCTCAAATGCATACACTGGCACATCACAATGTTATAGCTATTTCATCGAGGAATTACGGTTTGCATAGGTCAGTCTGCAATCTTGATCTCAATCTCAAAGCAGAGCTGTGGAGCTCACTGGCACGTCAAGCATACAAGGACGTCTAGAAGTAAAGATGAAACGATCAAACCAACGGTTGGTTTGGTGCTAGCGTGAAATGCAAAGTACTACAATCACTTGCCGGAAGATCGTCTAGTCGCAGAATTACACTGTATAGGGAAGCCATCTGATTCTATCGCGTCCGACCTTCATACATGTGCATAATTAACCTCCTACAATCGCTGTTTAGGCGAAATTTAGCCTACAGCTTTCAAGTGGCATTTTTTCGTGTGTAGCGAACAACGACTGTTGTCGAACTATTAAGGAGGAGTACGGTGTAACAGGATGGAGTAGCCATATACTTTTGTCGTAGGATGGACGCTTATATACAGCATGAAAGGTATGAATGGAACACAATATTCGTGTCCCACAATGACTTCAACATTCAACATATGGTTTTCATTTTTCTCCATCTATCAACCCAGTCAAATACATTCACTTGTCCACACTGGTGAACAGAACAGACACACAGTGTAGCGGAAAATCGTTCAACGGAACAAAATCAATGCTGTCCAATGTACACATGAATGACGCCAGTCGTACACCCGCACTTGTAAACCGGAATACCAACTCACGACGTATCCAAGTTTCAATGTAAACGTCGTGTTCGATTCAACCTACTTGGCTGATGTTTCGGAATCTTGTCTGCCGTTTTCTATCCGTCCATCCGTGATATTGGTTCAGTTTTTCGTGTTGTCCGCCATACGCTGGTTACGGGCTTTGACCACACCCGTGGTCACGCTAAAGTTATCCACTGAATAGCGGAAGGACTACGTCTCCGACCTGATTATCCAACAAAATAGTTTTCTGAGCAACCGCATAAAATAACCACAGTTTACGGCTGGTTGTAGCTAATCAGTTGTCATCATCTTCTGTTGTCGGCTAAACTCGTGTGAGAGTTATTACCAACCTTCACCTAACGAGTAGCAGCCTTCCAGAGATCAGAAATTAATGGTGTTTACATCCCAGTTTAGAGCATTCGCGCAACTATCAGTCCACATCCATGCTCGATGTCTCCAATCGGACTGTGAATTCCACCGGCTGTTCTCATCGTCGTAGACATCCCTCAGCATAACGCAACCAAGAAACAACGTTTTGTGGAGGTGTCCGGAGAAACTGCGCTGCATCCATTATATGGGCAAGCTTTGTGAAAACCTGGAGACGGGGAGGAGCATAACACGAGGGACGGCGCAGCATCCCGGCACGCTAGCCATGCATGAACGCAAATGTATGTCAGTTCTTCAGCGATAAGAAAGCAGAAAATAAACGCAGTTATACACCAGTACAAGATCCCAACAGGGAACAAATAAATAAACCCGTAATGTTCAATCACATCATGAACATCGACTGATATTTGCCAGTGGTCGCTACTGATGCATAACTTCCACACGATCATAAAACAGACCACGTTCAGAAATGAAGGGGTAGGGAACTTAATTCACGAAACGCTTGTCTAACCTTAAGCTATTCACGTGGATGACGTAACTAAAGGCAACGGACATCCAGACCGTCTCGAACAAAGGAAGTGTCATTGAAAAAACAGTATCTCTATGTGATCCGCCAAACACAGACTGATACATATAAGAGCCACTTACAGTTTGCGGATGAGCTCACGGAGATTACCAATAAGCGTGAGTAAACTGAAATGACCATGGTCCAACAGAAAAGCGTGGACCGAATCGCTAAAACACTCTACAAAGTTGGACACACAACGATATTACGAGCATTTCAAAACTCAGCTGTTGAAGAGATGTGTTGGGCTACGAAATCAATAGGCTGGTTCAAGCACTCACATAAGCAAATAAGCGCATATCGGCAGCTCTGAAAGTAAATTAGAGTGCATGTTATTTCATGAAGTAAGCAAGAAAACAGTAGGAGGAAGAACTAGAGGAACTAACAATCGCTCAAAACTGCGAACGGCACCAAATAATACAGCTAACAGTAATATCGTGGAAGGGGTCATGAGCGAATGCGAAATAACAGGCTTCTTAGGCAGTGTAAGAGGGATTTCAAGACAGTTGGGGTTCAAACCAACAAATCGGCATTCAGAATTCGGTGCAACTAGGCCTGAGTCATATTAGGGATGCATTATACATAACAATCCTAGGATAACTTCGTTTTAAACGCAGTTATCTAGATCCATGCAATTCGCAGTCGCTCAATGGTACTAACGCCCATCGCCAATCGTACGGTTGCGGATCCAAGCTGCAGGGCTACAGAAACTAAGCTCAACTGATGAATCCGGCAAATTCAAGCAACCAACTAGTACTGTGCAATGTGACGCCGATTCAGTCTTCACGTGACGAATGCCATCTAACACGGCCCCAGATTACCACGCCGCCATGATGATTGGTTTGAGTGACGAACAAAATGCTGAACAGTGGTGAGGTGGAGAAATAAACACCAGTGCTGATAAACCGTTACTAGGTTACGAATATTTACAACTGTGCACAAGATGGATAAGTAGAGGATATTAAATACACTCCGCAGTTTAAGCACAGCAGCCCTATGCTCAGTTTGAAGAAAGGCAACTTTCCGGTGAAGTCCACTTGATGTGGTTAAGATGTTGAATACTGTGATGTGATCGTCACAACATCGCATTAATTCCAGATTATAATTTAAAATAATAAGAAGACATTTCGTATGTAAGCGAATACACGGATGTATGTGCTGTGATCATAACATTGGCTAGATAGACAAAGGCTATTCAGCTCATTTGGTTGGGCCCAGTTGGAGTCTTAATTAGGTAAACAGGCAGAAGAACTCTGTAGGAGAGCAGTTCCAATAGATGCAGCAAAGATTGATGAAGACAAAACGACCCAACAGAATGCGAACAGATGCATTACAATACGTCTTGATTACATCAAACAAACTAAGATAAAATTCAGAAGAACTGGTATGAGTAAAGTAAAGGATGCAACTAAGCTCACTCAGGATGTAATAAACAGAATTCCACTTTGGAATTTAAGGAGTAAGAAATTCTACGCAGATAAACAGACCATAAACTATATTCGAAATTTCCTCAGCTTGTACTTACGCCACAGTTCTGGGCAACTACACTGTTGATCGATACGTTCAGGATGTTTATGAACCTACAGCCTCAGAGATTTGGAGGACTCACACAATCACAAGAACTAAGCAACTACAAAGGTTCTTAGTCAAACGAACAAAAGATAAATCAATCACAAGCCATGTGTACAAAGTAGCACCCGTATAATTTGCCACAACGAACAAACAATGAGAGTAGCAGGATTAAGAAGTCCATGAGAAAGAAGACCACAAGATTAGAATGAAGTCAGTTACACCGCTGCACCAAATAAACATTTGTCAGACACATGTAGTAAAGTGGATCGACTGCTGAAAATTATGGGAGCCTAACTGATTACTAATTACGAACCAAACTCAGAGATCCAAAACAATTCATCGTGACATAGAACCTGTCGTCACTGTAATGCACACTTCAAAAAAAGTTTGTTTGTGTTTGCATACATTGAACACAACACGCAACTGATAGTAGCTTTCAAATTCACATGCAATTTTCAGCCAACCTATTTCGATGAGTCTATGTGAATGCGAAAATTACGATGAATTGTGACTGATGTTCATTTTATGTCAGTCAAAACTCTGCTGCTGCCGCTGTTGCTGATTGTTTGGAACTGCAACTTTGCATCAACTGTACTATACGCATGTCATGTGCTATGTCAATGAGCAGAGCGCGGGAAACATATCCATTTCTTCAAATACCTGTTTATAACACCACGTCCAAATGAGCGAGTGGTACAATACAATTTATCCACAAAACGATTGGATATCAGAAAATGCTCAGGTCAAGGAAAGATAAATCCCGGTAAAGATTCAAATAAGAAGTATTTGAGTTACTGTAGCTGATTAGGAGCAGCCAAAAGTTAGCTTAAGTCTCTACGGTTTACATTACAATGTTATGACGATTCCGCGAGACACCATGTCACTTGAGGCTGGATACATTCAAATTGATCATAGACTAACATGTGACCCACAACTATATAGTTGAAAACTAGTAACCATGATTTTGATGTGAAGTTTCTCCTCCTCACTAGGATAAACGGTATAAAGAATGCCGATAAAATTCTGCTTCTCAATCGCTCTACTGAAGACATATGGATCCTGTCGAACACGGTGAATTACCGAGCCGGCATGCAAGGAACAGTCTTCGCCTTCATAAAAAGCACAGAGAAAGTTGAAGACGAGAAAGTTTCCCTTCCAACGTTTTTTACTGAGACATCGAAAAGACATCCGGTATAATACTTCCTCGCGAATCACTGCTCTATGAATCGGAAATGTGGCTTGTTCATGATAAGGATATCATCAAACTAGCCTGTGTTTGACTATTGTTATTTTTGACGATCAACTTACAGGTAGGATCATCGCAAGAGCAACATGGTTATTCACCAGCAGGTAGGTTTAAAAAAACTGGATACACGATCAGCTAGTTAAAAAACACATTGCCGAGACCTGTGATGACTGGAGCAAGCATTCCGTATGATATGCGTGATTAACAAGGCCACTAGTCGGGTAGACCCACAGGGTGGTCAAGCTACATCGCGGTTACGAAATACGAGGAGTATGACTATTCCGGTGAATAAGTGTGTGTGTGTGGGGGGGGAGTGCTGCCATCTCGGTTTGGACCCCGTGATCACCCAGGTCGCTAATTAAAAACGCTATCCGAGATGGCAACATATCGCGGTCAACGGCGTGCCTGCATCCCGAGGTATCTAGCTCTAGATAAAACCGCGCTGCGCGTTTACATTCTTTTTCTCCGTACACTGATACACCGTTGTTTGTTCTAGAGTATTTCACGACTGTTACAAGGAGCATCAGCTTGGATTATGGTACTGTCTGAACGAACTTACCGAACAAGCCCACTGAATGGATGCAACAATACGGATGAGAGATATCACGCTATCAAACAGCCATACCAGGTACATAGAAAAAAATATGGGGTCAAGTTACATTAAGAAAAAGAACCGAAGTTAGCCCAATGATGATGACACCGACTGCCCGATTGTAAGATCGTAGATTCCAACCCCGGTTACCACTGTTACATATTTGTAGGTGCGAGCAGCCCGATTGAATGCAATCTATGTGTGGGCCAATATATCGTGTAACGGCAAACGACTCACAGTATGAAAACTCAAAACCTAACGTTACAGTGACTGAATGAAAAAATGAAATCAAGAATAGAACGCTGAAATCCTTCTTTCCACACTGACGATTCATTGCTAAACAATTATACAGGGAAAAAGATCCTGATTTAGAGATAATGGAAGAAGAGAGATGAGAACTGATTCGTAAAACCATCATACCTAAACTCAAACAGATATCAAGATGTCTACACCTGTAAACAATCAAGATGAAAGTAAGAATAACATTCCGCATGTTTCAGTAGCGTTTTCACTATCTTAGCTCTAATCATTATTACCACCTCTCACTGGCGACTCTCAAACAACGGTAACAGTTTGATTGTTGAACCTTATCTACCATCATCTCATAAAGCTTCTAACCACAGGCTAAGTAGGTCTCGCAGTCTCCAATCGGTTTATAACCTATAAATGGTGGCTTTCATCTCCCTGGTCCAGGTCACCGGTTCACCATATCGTGGAATACGCTTGACAGTTGGGGGATCAGTAGAGTGTACGATGTGACTAACAGTGGATCGATATTCTTAACACAGAATATAACTATTTAAGTCTTTGTACTTTTAGGGCTTGGATATGTGAACTTGTTTGACTCTCAAGACTACGAACACGACAAAATACCGCAATAGGTTTGACATACTAGACCATTAGTGATCACACTGCATCGTCGTAACGCACAACTATTTTGACTTTTCCCTTATGGGCGCGATCCCCGAGTCCAAATGAGGCAAGTGTTCGAATTCAGAGGTGTTTTTAAGCTGAAGAAAGCCCCATATCTAGAAATATTTCACACATTTTTATCACTTAATTATAACCTACTAACTAAACTAATCAGTCAGTAATCATTCAAACTATATTATCTAGTCAAAGATAAACGTTAACGTCATAGTATTAAAACAACGTTGCAGTTCAGAACAACAAAGTGTAATTCAAATGGCTGAGCAGAGTAGTAGATAACTACATAGAGAAATTTGTGTCTCGTGGAAAATGGTAACCAACAATACCTCGTCATCACTATTGTTCAGGTCTGTCAGTTACTCACTAGACAGGACGTCAATATCTGGCGGTGCATGGTTGTAATCATAACTGTAAATACTTCACAGTTCCGATTATGCTTGCTAACGGATCTTTTCGGCTATTTATCAGCTTTATCGCTTAGTATATAGAAAGCAGTCCCAGCTGACACCGGTTGACCTAACAAACAAACAAACAAAAAAACAGAACCACATAGTAAAAGAAAATCAGCGTCCGTTCATCACATTGGGTTCTGGAAAATAGGATGCGATTTGACAGTCAGCTCCAATCGCAAAACAAAAGAAGTCTAAGTGGAAGTCTAAGTGCTGAGATAATGGATCCAACGATAGGAAACCCATCAAGGGAAAGAAAACTGTTAGGACGAACACGAAAGTAAACAATCGACCACTATTTCAATCAATCGGTTTTCACAGGGCATCATGGAGGATTTGCTTATTCATTCTTTTTTCGAAAGAAAAACTGCACAAACTTCAGTTTGGATAATGAATGCACTGTACCGGTGCTGACAAGTAGATTACGGAAGCCGCAAGATGGAATGTGTCAATCATCGTTCACTGAAACAATTGAGTTACTAAATAGACAGTAAATCTCTCACATTATGATGAACCGCATTCAGAAAATCATTTAAATGCCCAAATAGAAACAGTATAAAAAAGGGTTACACAAAAATCCACACGCCCATCAAGTCTGGAAGACAAGTTCAATCGTCATGTCTCTTACAATTTGCCAAGCTGTTAAAAAGACTTTCAGCAACCATCCGATTTGCAGAAATCAAGGAAACGCTTATGGATCAGTCATAACTGCTGTAAGTAAGTAGACGCGCTGAACAAAAAATGCACTCACCTGAACATACTTCTTCGGATAAGCCGTATCAGTTTCAGTCTGAATGAGTAACACATTGTCGGCCTCTTGCGAAATCTTGCCACCGCCATACAGACTAGATATGGTGAGTCGTTTATCCAAATCTTCCTAACAGAATGAATGCAGAGTTGACAAAAACTGAACGTATCGAACTTTACGCGGATGTACCACAACGGTCAAATGTACCTTTCGTTCGTTGGCAAAGGTACGGAGTTTCTGGACAAAGCGGTCTTGGCGTTGAAATCTCTCCTCGAAATAGTTACCTGAGGTCCCTAATACGAATTGCAGATTGTCAATTACAATATGTTCTACACCCAATTGTTTGACGCCCTCATCCATCGTCTGCAACAGAAGATAGAAAATAAGGGGGACAAGTTGACTATCTGATCATGGCAAGGAATACAAGCCTAAGCCAAAGAGCACATGGATCACATTTCCAGATATGTGCGTTGGGCCACTCCTCAGTTTACACATAAAGTAAATCAAGTCCAGTTTGAACAACCTCATCGTTAAATAACCCAAAATATGCGGAAGTAAGTGAGTAAGCAAACGTTGTTAGACAAAGATGACTGGGTGTAACCGTTAATGCATAGCCACCAATTGCAGCTGGCATCGGCAATAGGTTTCAGGTGAGATCTGGAACGGACTCATGAGGTTGGTAGCGAAAAGCCTACGCAAACAAACTAATGAACGAGCTGGTCCCTTCACAGTGAAAGCATCAAGAAACGTTCAAAAAATCGAATAAACCTTATAATGACCACTGACTAAGAGGACAGGTGATGTCTTTCGCACATTCGAACACAACGCTGAGAACGAAACTAGTGACCACATTTCTCGTTGAATCGCCAGTAATAAACAATAATAACAGAGGACGAGTATTAGACAAATCGGACGCGGTGAACAGAAAACAGGTATCACTTCCAGAAATCCAATGCGTCACAATAGGCCACGCTCCTTACGTAACACGGAAGCGATCAAGACTAGCTGACTCAAGCTAACACTGTGTACAGAAACAATTATTTGTACTCCTGAGACTGTTATAGAGTCGCTGTTATTATCATCATCGACAGCAATACATCAGTGGTTCACACTGATGCTTAACTGCCACACAACCACGAAGGAAAAAAACCTATATAGGAAAAGAGAAGAAAGAAAAAGAAGGGAGGAGAAAGGGGACCTAATTACTAACACATCAAGGCGCCTACACCTTGCAAACAAACAACCGAGCTGTAAGTGAAAGTAAGGCGTCATCAGCAAGACAGCTTCCTTACGGCTTTCACTGCCCCGCATCATTAAGTGCACTCACTTCACAGACAACTCGGCCAAACAACGACAACATTCACGCCACTGAGCTCGACTAGCTCACCTAACGTCTCAAGCCACCGACTCTGTGAGTCGCGAGGGCCCCAGCCCGGGAGACGAACCCGACCTACAGTGACCAACCCCTTCGTGAACGATTTCATTTGTCTACGCCAGGTCATCATCTGTCCACCTCGCACCTTGCGCCAGTCAGCCGCAGCGTCGGCAAACAGTGCTCGGTGTGGCAAACGACTAGCTGGCATCCTTAGTACATGACCTAACCATCTAAGTCTGTGCAAATGTAGCGACTGAACAAAAGAACTCGTTTGACAATCAGTGCCAAACACCCGCTTCCTAACCTCCTCGTTGCTTACTCGCTGGTGCCACCCGATACGAGCGATTGAACGCAGACATCGGTGGTCAAATACCTGGAAGACGGTTCACGTCCTCTACCTCTGAGTGGCCAGGTTTCGCTGCCGTAAAGTAATACAGCCCTCACTGTTGTTTGATATACGCGACCTTAAGCTTCAGAGAAATACCTCTCTGTCGCCATAGGTGTCTCAGATTAGCGAACACCCCCTAGCCTTGGAAATACGCGCTTCTATTTCATTCCCTACACCTTCCGACGCCGCGCTGATGCAGCTTCCCAGGTACACACCTCCATGATTTCATTATCTAACATTAAATCCTGTCATAACAGTTAATAACATAACAACTTGTGCACGCATAGGCAAATGTGTCTGCTCGCTTTTTCGAGCAGTCCGCTGGAAAGGCGAGGCGATTTCACGGAAGATGAGCTTGGCTAGAAAGTGAGCGAATTGATTAGCTTGTGCAACCCATGCTGTGATGAAGGTTCCGTGCTCTTAGCATGGATATAGTCAATGACAAGGGGAAAGCAGAGTCATCCGTTCAACACTTAAAGAGTAATCGCGACATATTATAATCAGCACAATTTTTACACATGGAGTGAGCAGTAACAACCAGTCTATGTGATGAGCTGAGTCGTCGGCAGTATACTAATAGATACACTACAATAATACTCCTCACGCGCTACGTCTAAAGATTTTCACATAAGAGCTGTTCGATACGGAGGAGAGACGAGCGAACATCACCTGTCATATCCGGGTCTTCTCACTGCTCCCATTGGTTGCTTTGGAATAACTCTCATCAAGAAAGAGTTCCACGTAAACTACTCTAAGCACAAAGTAATGTGAATATGACCGAAAGGTCCGAGGGTACACCGGATCAGTATGTCCAAAAGATGTATACTTGTAAGATCTGGTACTAGACCCTACAGCTTAAGACAGCACAGTGAGAACTCCTTAATCATGAGTTTGAACCATCCTTTCATAGAAAAGTCTTATCATCATCACGCGCGACTCTCAATCACAGTCACAAGAAAGCATCACGAACGTGACCGCACTGAGCGGAGCGGTAAAAAACAGACCGCTGTCTGTCTCTCATTTAATACTTAGAAGAGGAGATGGGTGAGACAATGTCTCCATTAACGCTACTAGAATACTGTCGTGTGTCGAACTAAGTGAAAGCATTCACCCCTGCTCCTCACTATCTCTTGTGCCCATAAAGTATACATAAGTCAGCAAACTGCTACGTGAAACTCTGCCGATAAAGGTGATAGAGAATGATGCCGAAGAAGCCACACAAGTAATAAGACGGCAGACAGGAGAGTGGCTTTTAAGCATAATGTAAAGTTGTTTTTCACGGAGAGGAAGCAGTTGGACTCCTTTAGCAGGTAGCGAGTCTATTGGTGCCATATGAGCAGAGAGGAGTGTATCACTTAAGGTAACGAAGCGAAATGGTCTCCGCAAACCACACGCAGTTCGAAACAAGTCGTCAGGTACATGAGGCCTCTAAGTAACTGCATCTCCACGCTATTTCCATTCAATAAGTGCAAGAGTCTACTCACGAGATAGCTGGACCAGCAGCCTCTAGTGAGGATTGAGCAAATTAAAGTCTAGATAGGAGAGAAACCTACAAGCACCCTATAGGAGTGGGCGCCAAAACTATCTTAAAACGGCGTGTATCATGGGAGGGCTACATCATAACAGACATAGGTGTAGCACGAGCAGAGGAGTGACAATATAGAAACAGCAGGCCAACTAATTTGACCCTCAAAATGTTCTGCCCAACGCTCTAACCTTCTGGACTTATTACAGACTAGTGTACCATCTACCTCGCCGATATACTTCATCGAGATATATATAAAAGCAGAATTTCACTTGTTAGCACAGTGCATGCCGTGAGCAACGGAGTTAAGATCGAGTGTTGTTTTTGAGTCGCAGTGTGCAGAATATGCACAGCAAGTGGCACTGTCACGTTTAATCGTGTGTAATCTACACTCTCATCGACCGAACATTAAAAGCTATCAACTATTAAAGAACCATAAGATATTATATATATATATATATATCTATTGTGTATTCGTAGATACCCAGCAGTGGTGGTCCTGATGCGAATACAGAAACAGGCTCAGTCACTGGCTTCCACGCACCAACAATCGTGGTTTTCTAGGGTACACATATCGTGATATATTCATCCCTATCGTAATAGCGTATATTGTAACACTCTCTGCGCTAACCTAAATATATCCAATGATCGAGAAGCCGTAGAAGCACTTCGAACGTCCAATACGACTTTAGACGAGTACCGAGGGAGTGGAGACGAACTCATATCATCACAACGAGCGAGCTATTCTCCTCTAAGTGTATTCTGTCGTCGGCGTTCGAATAATGGAACGTAAGAATTAACGAGTGGACTCTAGGTTGAGGTACTCCATGATTTTCTAGAAGCTAGCCTATCACACGTCAGGCTGGCGAGTTTCGCGTGGGTTTGCTTGATGCTCCTTAAGACACGTGCATATATATATATACAATAGCGAAACGCTGGCATGGTTGTGAAAGTGTGACACTTTGGAATGAGGCCGGAGGACAAGGGCTTGTAGAGAGAGTGCGTCCAGCTTTAATCACATTAAGAGAGTTAGTGTATTCTATCTATGGAGAATATATATATATTACATGTATAAGCGAGACATCGAGCATCTCAAGACCTGGTGAGTGGTGCTATGATGCCATTAAACAACCTAGTGCTGGCTAAAATAGCTTATGCTCAGCGCACAGCTGCAACAATCGCCCACCATTATCTGATCGATGTGATGCTATCCCAAACCTACCACCTAAACGAGATTCGGCTTCACCAAGGCGACCGACCTGGGCATTCATATCTCCGGCCAGAACGACTATATCAGAGCCACGTGTCGACCGAAGGAGAGTGGCCAGATCCGAGTAAAATGCGTCCTTGACGCCGATGTCACTACAGTCAGTAGGAGCATAAGCAGACACAATGAATAAATTTCTGAAAGTTTTGCGTCTAGAGCTGGTTTTAACAGAACCTGCCAAGCGGACGGCACAAAGTCTACTGTTAACAGGAATCCAATCTACTAATGCGGCTGGCCGTCGTGCTGAGGACTATACCTATTCCAACATGATCAGCTATAGCGTAGCACGAAAGTCAATCGAAGTGTACAACCAGTATCGGGTAGACAATGCGGGTGCTGTTAGTTCCATACGTTGACTACTGTCATGGATTCTAGTCTCCGAGATACAGCAGACATCAACGTGCAACGAGTCTAGCGTTCGTGCGAGAGCCGCTTGCTGACCTATCTGTTTTAGCGTGCGAACGTTGAAGGCACCTATATTAATTCGCGTTCTAGGTCTAAGCAAGGGACGAGGGAGGCCTGAAGCTGAAAGGCAAGAGACGGAACTTACCGGCTCAGTGTTACTACAGTTAGCTACATCTGTTGTGGGACCTGTAGAGTAATCAGAAATGGAGGTCGGGAGGGGCCTGAGAGCTAAATTTGATAGGACAGTGGGGGAGGGGTCAGCAGTAGCATGTTTTCGCCTATCCACCCTGCTGTATGCAGCAGATAGGGCGACCCGGTTTATACTGCGAGACGGCCGATGCAGTATGGATTTATTGTTGTTGTGAATATTCATGGTTGTGTGTGGGCTGAGATACTGCCAGGACGCCCAGACCTAGACAGGAGAACGATTAGGGTTCTCAACCAAAGCCTTTGGCTCAAAAGCCTGTACCGCAAGGCAGCGGTTGGGTGGCAATGTACCAGAACTGGTACTTTTTCCGGAAAAAGATGCCAACCTTCTTCCAACCCCCAACCTGGAGGACCAGGAGACTGGTTTGTCAGACCTCTACCCATTGGCCTGCCTGGTATGAGTGACTCTATCGGTGTGGTGGCCACACCGCCCAACAGGTCATCGTGATGCGCAAGTCGTCACACCACGTCAAGGTCCAGTCTCGTTATGGAGTGATGTTTGTTTACTCAGTATAAACGCAATGTTTCTTCTTAGGTACTTGCAGTAGTTACTTGGGTTCGACGTGTAAATAGAAACAGGTTCACCGGTTTCCGTCTTCACATAGGGTCATTGAAAATAGATATTCACTTATACTACTCCGAAGTAGTATAATGTTGTATGAATATTTCAGCCACAAACGGTCAGTGAACACCAGTAACAAATAATCCGGTTACAGGAAAACTGGTAATTTGAAACATTTCCGGCAATATAGTTCATTTCCCAATGTTTTGGACAAGTCGGACGCAATACTAACCCATAGAATTTATAAGTGTGCTTATCAGTATTTACATCAAGCGAGCTACAACTTGAGGACACGCCTTGCCATACTTATTTTTTTGGCATTATATTTCATCAACTGCAGACAGACGACGTCCGGTAGGGTTGTTCAGCTCATTTTGAAGTGGAACTCCAATCGAGTTTTTCCGATCAACGTGAACTAACTGACCACGAAAACTTCAGCAGAATGTGGGCTCTCTAAGAGAAGATTGGAGACTCCTGTCAAAGCCTAACAAGACCATTTCCGTATCCTGCCTTATCTGTTGGATACCGGTGGTCATTAAGTTGTTGCTCCAGTTGGAAGAAACTCAATCAACTGACACATCTAGTTCATTGTTTATACCTGTTCACGAGAGGATTCATGCGTCATCATCTGAACGGTTTGAAATCGGGATATCTCAAGTCACAGATGTGGATAAACAATAATCAACAAGGTACCAGTCTTTGATTATATACAAATAATATACCTGTTATGAAAAGGCAGTAAACATCATCTCCTTTGCAGTAACCACGTGACATGAATGTAATAAGGAGGGTATTTCGAGAAATAAGAATGGTATCTTATCCAATGACCCATGTGCATGGGCATTTATGAGCATATGTGTAGCAGATACTCTTAGACCGTCTAAGCCAAGACCATAACATACAAACCCGGTTTAGTACGATTCAAAGCCATCCGTGTCATCTTTATGCCACTGCCAGCTCGTGGTTACGTGGCCGAAGTTAATGAAGTGTTTGTCCAGATCAATAGTATATACACGAATAACAGTAGGTATTTTGTAGTTACCTTGAAAATCTCACTCTCGGACTGGGATCCATGACAGTCCATGAAGCACATGGGCACCGTTTCACTGAACATTGAGGCCCATTGAACAACCCGGTGAGGGGCCGAAGGACTAAGCGATTCACTACAAAATAGTGTTAATCAGAGGGCAATCAGGTAACTTTTTTAATTCAAATTCACCCAGCCTAGTTTAGTTTCAGTAACCAGACATATCAAAAACCCATCGATTCAAAAGAAAACAATGCAAACTGGGGTGTGACGCCATACTTTACTCTTTAGTCCAACAACTCACTAATGCACAATGAATGACTACAAGCTACACTCCCACTAATGCCCCTATGGATGTATCCATAACGTATACCTCATGAAGAGGACCACTGGAAGTGTTCCCATATTATCAAAAGTAGGCCAAACGATACACAAGACTGCAACCTATAAACTAAAACGTCCTTAACAATAATATGCTTTTTAAGGTTACTCAAATGTTGCATCACCTCTCGGTTTTTATTGGGTACAACAGAAATTTGTTTGTGGTCCTCGTTGACACGCATAACTTCGAGTCATCCGTTTTCTTATCACACCTCTCCCCACATAGCGTTCGCACCCACTCTCAATCCATTCCCATATTTAGTAGTGGGCATACTCAAAAGACTGCATCGAGTTATGACTACAGTAATTAAATGCTTGCATTATACAAAGCGGCATCAGTCATGAAGGCGACTTACGTGTACTAGTCCCGTCCAAACATCGGATTCCGAGTCTAGAAACGGTGGGTTTACAACTTCGGGTGTGGCACGTCAAATAAAGTCGTGAAAAGTCCGAACAAACGGACTTCTAAGTGAACGAGGAGAATTTTAAAAAACGTCAGTAACTACTACATTTTCCATCTGCGTTGGCCGTCCCACCTCAGTGGGTGTACAATGTACACTTATCTGGAGACCCTACGATCAGTGACCAAGTCGGTGCTGAACTGTACTAGCCGCATACACAGAGGAAGCGAAGTTTGATTAGATACCCATCAACAGCCGTTCTTGTATCGATACTCGTCAATAAAGGGGTCTGGTTGATATTGCGGTATACATCCCCACAGATGGTAGCCTAGAATCGGTCAAAGATGAGTTATATTACCAGATCGCCAATCAAATGCACACTGTGCGGCTCATGGGCATTTCAGTTTTGGTTGGAAACCTAAATATCTAAATGGACAACCTAGGTGCTGATGACTGTGAATTGAGTGGTCTACACTCTCACGGTATTCGTCGATTACATAACGGTGAACGTATGCTGTGGTGCCGTGCTGATAACTATCTGTTTCCGAAAAGCGCCAATTTTCGACGTTTCAGATGGTGACGCCCAAGCTGGCGACCTCCATCTCCAAGCCAACTATACACAAAGATTATCCAATAGCCCACAGGTATTGATGGCATGGCCATTTCCAATAGGGCAAGTTAACCTAGAAACCCTGTTTGGATTCTGATCGAGACCTGGTATTTGTTCAGTTTGTTTCGAGTTTCGATGGGAAGCTATTTCGTCGTCAAATGTATCCAAGCTAGTAAAAATGCAGACGCGCCAAACCTAGCAGCGTGCGCTTGCCTCTAGTCTAAGACCCGCTCACCGGACGACTAGTAACCATACCAAACAAATACACGGCAAGTAATGTATAGGTGTGGTACTGCTTCGTGAGATACGGCTGGTCACTCAGCTGCCAACGACTGAGTTCCTATGCGGTCGCTGGAACTCCCTGGTGATGCCCGCAGCCGGTATAATTCGGTTTGCAAGATTATTCGCTTGGAATTACGACAGCAACCGACAAAGGATCGTGAAGCCTGGTTGACATAACGATCTGTCGAGAAAGCCGCTGTTACCCGGAACTCCCAAGAGCCTTTCTGTCTCATTCGAACAGGTGGTAAGAGGCCATACATGAACTATGTCATCTTCAAGGTCAATGGCAGGCCTAGCCATAACCCACGACGGCGCTTAGATGGTTGATTCAAGCACGTCCAACAGCAGCTCAACTGATCGTCCGTGCCGTTGACTCCCCGCTGGACATCCCATGTGCACACTGGTCTGTTGATGTCTCTCTACCTTCAGGTCAAGCTCCTGAAACATCAAGAAGCACTCGGCCTAGAAAAACTTCCTCTTGCCTTTCTTTTTGAACTTCGGTCTAGCCATGGGGTTTAGCCAACATTATCTCCATCTTCAAAAATGGTTCACGCACAATGCGCACAAATTATCGGCGGATCAGCCAAATACCGCGTAAACTGAAATAAGTCGCAATCAGTGTACACAACAAATCAGGCACATCGTGTAAGCAACACACGAGTTGCATCTAGGGTACGACCGCATCGACCACATGTTTACACGAGATCAAATGAATGAGCTCCGTCATTAAGGTAGAGGGCCGACAATTACTGTCCTTTTGGACATCAGCGTGGTATTCGATTCAACTGACAGGACAACACGTTGGAACTGAGTATCACGAAGGGACATGTCCGAATAGTATGAAGCATCCCCGAAGCAATTCATGGTCAGACCTCCGGCCGGGTTATGACTTACGACAGCTTATCGACGACTTTTAGCAGGACTGTGCAGCCATCTTTTCTTTATTCAACTTTACAGTGGTCGACATACCGGTGTGCGCTCTGACAGACTCACCGTATGATGGTGTGGTACTGGTCCCAGGTACTCCAACTCAAAATCTAGAGAATGAAGGCGACATCATCTTAATCCGTGAATCCACAGGAATGACGCAAAACAGTTGGTAGGTTGGAGGGTTCAATTTGTGTTGTGTTGTTCAAAGGTCGGCAAAACTTTGCGCCCGCCCTCATTCCTGGCTGTAAGCCGTTGGAGGTAGCTGAGTTCACGTACCTAGAAAACTGCACCTGTGCTGATGAAGTTTCTGAATGGATCACAAATCATATCGATAAAGCAAGGATGACGTTTCCTAACTTTTACCGGAACCTGTTTTTCAGCGAAAAGTCCAGTACATAATGCAACTGTACACGTGGTGCTTCGGAACGGTTGCGGAACCTGGTTCATCCGCACGAAACATGTTCACAGCGTCTGCTTTCGACTCTCAGTTACCGAACCAGTATTAGCGTGTGGTGAGAACACAGTAGCGGCAATGACGACGTTTGCCCAATGTCTTCGGGATGGACGTACTTTGTCGATTCCTGAAAATAACGACGTCATCCCACAGGCTTCGTTGGCTTAAACGCACGTCACGAATGTTAACTCACCGCCTGGCGCGACGTGCTTTGTTTGCGAGTGTTGGGTTGGGCTGGAACGGGCAACCTTTTGATCGGCGAATAAATTGTTCTCATGGAGTGTAGGCACTGAAGGCACTAATGCATGTTTCAACAGGATGATCCCGACTTCCTTCCAGGTGTCCGAAGAACAAGGAGTACATTTGGCTAACGAAGCAGTATGACATGGCGAACTGTACTCATGCTAAAAACCTCAACGTGAATCATTTTAACGTGCCATCGCATTTCATGTATTATTCTGTCCACTATTCCTTACATAACGCGCAACATCTTTTCTCCCTGTTTGTTGTGGTATTGTTACTAAGTTACGTAGCTTTCATCATGTTAGATATTCAATTAAGGATCTATCGGTAGCTGTATAAGCAATCAAAGGTACGTGTATAGACCATAACAACCTTGGTTGCAGCTATTAGATGACAACAGGGATGCTTAAAAGTCGTCCTAGCAGTATTCCAAGAACCATGGTTGGCTTGTAAAACGAACCAAATGGCCTAACCTCTTTATGCGGTTTCTGTTAGGTGATGACTTGCTGCGTTCTGTGCCAAACTTTTCGCTAAAATAGTACAGACGCATGCTCAAGTAGTATGCGATACCTGCCTAACCGTGGTCAATGAAATTTATCTAAACAATTCGCATGACCTGTAATGCCAGTGGTAACTCTGCACGGCTGGTTGAGGGTCACGGGGCTGTGAGCAATCTGGAGTAGGTGTTCCTATAGGCAAACGTTCCTCACACTCACAACTTCATAGAAACGCATGGTATTTTCAAGCATTCGTTGATAAAATACATATGAAATTAACATCACTCACAAGTAACAACAAATTTACATTTACAAAGACGTGCGAGCGTTGCCTTTTAAAAGATATTACGTGCGAGTTTTGTTTTTGTTAGAACTCATCAACAATGCATCTTCCTGTTTTTATTGGAATTATAGCTACGGCCCACGCGTTTTCAAGGTAAGCAGCTTGAGTTTTTCGTCAGTAACCACACGTCAGACACGACAAAATTGGTACATACAGGCACACAGACAGCGTCGTTTGACTAACTCTCA
>LOND01001977.1:24874-70581 GCA_014220965.1 Paragonimus kellicotti | reverse complement strand
AAGGAATTAATGTCGTGAGCAACCTTCATGAGCACCTCCTGAAGTTCCCAAATCATCTGGAGGAATTTAGTCAGTCTTGATATCCACCTCTCCTGCCATCCTTTAAAAGAGAAGAGGGATGAGGTTCTGGTCCAGGACCTTGTTACGCTTCAATAACTTAAGATCTAGGACCACTCTGCTTTCGACGGAGGGCCGTCTGGAATGCAATAACCGACCATCCGGGTCCCGTCTTCCACCACAATCTGTTGAGGTCAGTTGAACGTTCCTCAAAAATGTTTCAGCCCACCTGTCAGTCGACGCGATAGACTGGTGGTAAATGAACCATCCTTTCACATATGGTCTCACTTATACCAACTTGCAAACCAGTACAACCACGATCAGGGGGAAAAACCTTCTGCTATTCCCAATAACAAGGCTCCTCTCAATCCCTTTCGATTGTTCCACAAGTAGTGCTCACGGTCTTTGCGCAAACTTTTAGTCAGCTTACAATTAAGTTCTCGACGGTCGTTCATCACTGTTCAGAAACCATGTGGGTCGTGTGACGCTTGTTCATGGTGTTTTTCTACGTGACGGAAATCCCGTTCTATTGCAACTGAACAGCCCCTTTGGAACATAACTCCTCACAACATGCTTCATAGCTACGGCGACTTGTTCCCAGTGTTTCTTAGGATCCTTTACCCGGCTCAAAACGGACAACTTGTTCACCAACATCTCCTGGTAAGGGTTCTTTACACCCTCATTGCTCGAATGTCAGTTAGTCACTTTTCATTTACCAGCGTATGTCCTGTGGGCAAATGACAAAACAAAACGGGCACGCACAACAGCATGGTCCGAGTCCAGGTGGTTGCTCCAAAAGGCATCATACATGAAACCCCAAACTTGAGAGAGTACTAGCCAGATCAGCTTGCTGACCGACTTGTTGGAGATTGCGGTCATTGAAAGCGCCAATGTTTATCGGTTGACTTGGTCGTGGGAAACGATTATAATCCGAGGGCACATGGAAAGTGGGAAGCTTGAGAGATATTGTGGGAAGAGAAAGATGTCGTGGTTGAATAATTTCACTGTCGTCATTCCGTCAAACCAGGACTGGACCTTGATGCGCTGTGACGGCTTGCGCCTCTAGATGTCATATTCAACATCATAGACAGCAATACATCAGTGGTTTATTCTGATGCCTAATTGATACATAACCATGAGGGAAAAAAGCAAACCGTGTACAGAAAGAGAGAAGAGGACTTAATTAATAAACATAACTACGTCTACATTCAGACATACAACATCAAGGTGCTCACACGTTGCAAACAAACAACCGAGCTGTAAGTTAAAGTAAGGCGTCATCGGCAAGACAGCTTCCTTGCGGATTTTACTGCACAGCGTCGTTAAGTGCACTGACTTCAGAGACAACTCGGCCAAACAACGAAAACATTCACGCCACTGAGCCCGGTTAGCCGCCATCTCACCTAACGCCTCAAGCCACTGGCTCTGTGAGTCACGAGGGCCCCAGCCCGAGAGACGAACCCGATCTACAGTGACCAACTCCCTCGTGAACGATTTCATTTCTCTACACCAGGTAAATGACTATCTGGCATCCTTAGTGCATGACCTGACCGTCTAAGTTTGTGCAAGTATAAGGATTGAACGAGCGAACTCGTTTGGCAATCAGTGCCAAACACTGGCTCCCTAACCCCCCCGTTGCTTACTCGCTGGTGCCACCCGATACGAGCGATACATCGGTGGTCAAAGACCTGGAGACGGTTCACGTCCTCTACTTTGTGCGGCCAGGTAATGCAGCGTTCACTGTTGTCTGATATGCGCGACCCTTATGCTTCAGAGAGATACCTCTCCGTTGCCACAGATGTCTCAGATTAGCGAAAACCGCTCCAGCCTTGGGATTACGCGCTTTCATTCCCTTCCCTAGACCTCCGCCGCCGTCGCTGATGCAGCTTCCCAGGTATACAAACCGATCAACAATCTCCATGACTTCATTATCGAACATTAACTCTACATAATCACAGCAAACTTGTAGAAGCACTTTGCATTTTGAGGCTGTCAAACAGTTCACCGTAAACCCTAACCTGAGCTGAAGTGTGGGAATATAGCGCCGACAGTATGTTCACATACTTGGTCGGTACACCATTGCGTTTAAGCGACTCTAGAAGTGCAGATCGATCCACCGAATCGGACGCACCTTTATAGTCGAGAATTACGGCAATTGCTGGCCGGCGATGCACATGACTCTGTTCCAGAATTTGATGTAAGGTAAAAATGTGATCTGTACATCCCCACCCAGGGCGAAACCTTGCCTGTTCTCTTATGTTTACCTTCCGAACTGCAGTGAGTCGGCGAAGTGTAATGGGTGCCAAAACCCAAATGACGAATGGGGTTAAACTAATTCCCGTATGACTTTCGCAGAAGCCCCTGGTACTTTTCTTGAATATAGGAACTGTTATCGCGTGACCCCGACACGGAGGGATGATCTTCGTCGTCCACACAAGTTGAAACAACTGAATCAAGACCTCTACTAACGCCTTTCCACCTTCTTTGAAAAGTGCCAGTACGAGATCATCTGGACTAGCAGCTCTGTTACCTTTGAGAGCCGAAATGCAATTGCGAACCTCAGTCTTAGTGGATGGTTCTGAATATACCGTCTAGGGTGCCACATTGCAAGTTTGTGGCGGCAACACAGTAGAAGCAGGAGGCCAGCTAAATTGACCCTCCAGGTGTTCCGCCCAGCGCCTTAACCTTCTGGATTTATTATGGGTGAGCGTTCTCTGCCTGGCTGACTGCTTCACTGACAGGCGGTCGCCTGGGACGAGTGGCACGGTTAGGCTTGTAGAGTTTGCCCGTGTTCCGTGAAGCAAAGGCGGTCTCCCTTTCCTCAACTTTTCCCACTAAGCAAGCTTCACGATCGTCTTTCATGCCAGTGTTACTATTTAGGGAATTCGTACTCCGAAGAAAACCTCAGCCTGTTCCTGTAGGATGTCCATAACATAACTCAACTGGTGTTCACCCAATCCAACGTGTGACTTACATGCAATCCATACGCGCCAATCGTGGCTCTCTCAGATGCAGCTCATATTCATGTTCACACTAACATCGTTAAATAGGTTCAATAACAACTTCCTACTCTTCCGTCACATCTCGCTTTCTGTACATTAGGAAATTTAATTCTCTTTCTTTTTAAGAAGCCAGCACCCCATGTGTTTAATCACTGTACCTAGTTTTTTGTAATGCTGCCAGCGAATGCCATCTAGCTCCCCGAATGAAGTATTCAAAACAGATTCACCTGAAATGTGATCTATCTGTTTCCTCCCCGTTACACTATCTCTGCTCGGTTTATGGACGTAAAAACATTTCAGATAAATTCGTTTATTTAGCAGTGGATGGAACATCCGGCGCCCTTTTTTTGCCTTGTTCACTAACCACAAAGTTTACTTATGCAACAGTCGCATATCATCCATCTTCCTTTCATAAACATCCTATGCTGTCTGCTTCTCATCCTCTATAGATAGCAACCACTACAACAAACAGTTAAACACTCAAATTTTGTTTTAAAAATCAAACACCTATTGTCGTTTTCCGGAGGCAGAACGCGAAGGTGATCTACACCCAGTCTATCTGAATACTCATCAGCCAAAAACCACTCGCCATACGAATAAGACTAACTTTACTGCAGTCGGTAATTCTATGCACCAACGCGTTGGTACCTTTTAGAACTGATTACCCTTCGCCGGATCGAGCAATATTACCTGAACATCTAGGCAGCAATGTACACGAGACCGCCTTGGAAACTGTTTCAAAGCTAGCAAAAAAGAAATTGGAGGAACTGTCCCCTTGACGCAACCACCGTACTCCGTTGAAGATATCACTTAATGAGCCGTTGCAGTTTGATCGATTCACGAATGGAAGCCATGCTCCATGTTATCTGAGAGTGGAACTCGCTTATGAGTCAGATACTAAGAAAATTACCGTAGGTCGGTCATTACATACAGTAGTGAATAATGAAGCCCTCATCTATTTAGGTGGTCCTTGGGCTAAACGACAGGCTTATAAATTAACGAAAGCATGACTCCAGGGTCAACCTATCACGTACTCGCTCCGTTATAGTTCACGGCATACTAGTATCTGAGTATGAAGATGCGAACACTTCCCTGCAATTAGACCCCACCAAGAGGACAATTTCAAAAATGAGGTTGGGCATCCCCGCCAGAGGCTATGTATGTTGCATTATTAGGTTGTCTTGCTAAGTCCATCCGCCGGGCATAGCATAACCACGATTGCTGAGAATCACACTAGCCAAGAAAACATGGTGACAACTACTCTCGAAATGTTGCCATGCAAGTCTACTCTCTTCAAACGACATCGAAATTCACGCCGACTGTGCTATAGAACAGAGAGTTCTTTACATACCTATCTGGTGTCAACCATTGCCTGTGATAGCTCCGACTGCGTCGTGACTCTACTGAAGAAACTCAGTCATTATCGAGAGTACCACTTTTCTCTGCTTTCACCATAGCCTTGAAAAAATCCTATTGTTGACAGTTCCGATTCTGAGAACTATGCTTCAAAGCAATCGACTAGCAAATCACCAGATTATCCACCAAGTAGACAGACTGATACCGTGATCAGCGTTGTTACTTCCACTTCAACAACGAGTTCCGGTGTAGCATCTCTAACAGGGTCGTACACTATCGCCGAGGATCTGTAAACGAAGTCAGAGGAGCATAAGACTTCACGTGGCGTTCACCGCCCGGTGTTAGGGGCTATTGGCAAGGTCTGATTGAGTGCCTTGAATCAGGATTTCGAAGTAGGACTGATAAACATGATCCCGCATTATTTTGGCGGACAAGAGCGAGCGCTTTATGTTAACTCCTTTCTTCCGTTTGTTTACTTTTCTGATCCTGTGTTCTTTTTATTACCTGCCGCCTTAATCCGTCAATCAGTTAAATAAGAATACATAGGTTCTGGTGAGGGTCATCTATCAACCACTATATTTATCTTCCGCAGACCATATCATTTTATTATCGCAAACTAACCATCGCACACAGCTACTATTGAGTGACTGACTTTCCACCCCTTGATCTTTCGTCTCCATGCGCTGGCTGCTCTCGCTCGCTTCTACTGTTATTTCAGGAAATATACGAAATATACTCAACAGGTAAGGTGGTTTATCAGGCTTTCCAAAAAGTTTCAGTTCCCTTCATGACCTAGTCTTCAAGAACGAATCTCTAAAAATTTCATCTACACAGTTTTTGTAACATATTAACGGACCGGGCAGTTATCTTACCTCGCTTCATATGCGATGCAAAATTTACTTTATAACCATGCGGTCAACAGCGCAGTCTCTATTGCACTGGTTAAACCCTTATCATTCTTTTCTTCACTTACTACATACCCTCTGAAAAATCGCCCACTTTTGAAGCAATAACCACAACTGCTCTTCCGAATACCGCCCTGGTTATCTTCTCCTAACGTTGAAGGTTATGGATAGTCTGTCTACGATGATGATGGAGAATCTTATGGATAAAAATGTTCGTGACCATCTGCGCATTAGATAAGGATCAATAACCGTACTCGCCTCACCTATCCTAACAAACAGTTGATCGGTTCACTCCCTTCTACATAAATTCACGTGAGGTTTTCAAAGAGATCCACCGTTTTGGTATCAAGAGATGCACGTTTCAGAAACATCCTTCACGGACGACCCACTTATCCACCTGACACTTTATCGGTCAACTGAGAGTAGATGTAGTGATTCTATAGGCATGCTTACAAAAACTTATCGATCGCACTTAAGCGCCGTTTGTTCGAACCCCCAAATTTTTCCTCCGTTTTACATCTGTTCTTAAGACTCGACCTAACATAAGTAGCCTTGCATAAATCAGACACACCACTGTTAATCTCAACGCCGCGGAAGTGATTCGCCTTTATCGGTCATGTCTTCAGATCGATAGCCGAAATCCAAGTAAACCTAAGGAACGCAACTATTTGTCCGCAGGTTTCTTTCACATTACCCCCTGCAGTATCGTTGAAAAGTTTAAGCATTTCTAAACCCTTTGGTAACAGCTGGGTTTGGCCTGTATCGTTCAAACACTTCTGATACTCTTGCTCCCACTTTCGGTTGATTTACCTATTCTTTAGAAGCTGGCCAAATTCCAGTCAACTGAGAACTCTCGGCTATATCCCCTATTTATAAAGGTGGTGATAACGGTGCAAGCTCCAACCCTTTATTCCGCATCGTCCGGGGCCACTGGAGATTCCTAATGTTTACATTTTCACTAGTGTTTTATTCTTCTCCTGCACTGTTTGTCATAGATAACATGATAAAGATGAAACCTTCACCGTGGCAGTTGCTGTAAATTGCCTATGCTAGACATACATGCCCCACTGGTATCCATCTAATTGAAACGAAATCTTGCGAAAACAACCCTGGCCCCTTGGTTTCAGTCGATATGTCACCACGCCCGAATTGCCGACATACGACCTGAGTGGATAGGACAAGTTAAGGTATGGACTATAGAGTTCTAGGTCACTCAGATAGTGCATTAGTCCTAAAAAGACTCTCGGACCTAATGAGTCTTTTTGTTGAATCCATCACTTCGGCACGCCCCCCATTTATACGTCCCTCGCTTAGAAGCATCAAAACGGGATGCTATTAAGAATGTCCCTAAACAGCTTAAAAGAATGCGCACAAGAACTTTATGCCCTTTCTCACCTATACTGCTACCATGACGAGGTGGTAGGGTTTATGTACTGTTTTGATCCGGTGGGCTATGCTGACTAGGACTCCGGTCCTTCCAAGTGCAATCTTGTCAGACAGACCAAAGGGTACCGGTCAGACGGAAAGCAGTTAAACTCATAAGGTTGTATGTCGCACTACTGACGGCGTAGAAGTGCTTAGGTAGTGAGATACGATCCTCTGAGCATACAGCAAGACGATTTTTATAGTTGCGGCACTGCTGTCTTCCGTATCAGGAAGAAGGGGTTTAGAAAAGATACTCCCAACTGGGTCGGAAAACAGCTGATATCACCCAAGAGTCCGAAGTAGCTTCGAATACATTCACTGTGCACAGCAGTGCTCAGAATTAGATATTAATGTCTTATTCACTGCACCATAGGGCGAAACTTGCCCCCCAACACCAAGTGAGTCAGACTTTTGAGTCATTGGCTCCGGATAGGGTCAACCAAAAAAACCTTATATCCTGTTGTCTCCCAGGTCAGACTTTTGAGTCAGAGACTCGGGGTGGGGTTACTCAAGTCAACACTCCTCTGCGACATATACGACTGGGTAGTATCATAAGCTGTGGTTCTCCCGACAGTGAAATTATTCAACCACGACATCTTTCTCTTCCCACAATATCTCCCAAGCTTCCTACCTTCCATGTGCCCTCGGATTATAATCGTTTCCCACGACCAAGTCAACCGATAAACATTGGCGCTTTCAATGACCGCAATCTCCAACAAGTCGGTCAGCAAGCTGTTCTGGCTAGTACTCTCTCAAGTCTGGGGTTTCATGTATGATGCGTGTAGGAGACGCGAGTCTACGATTCTAGCACCGTTATTCACTTGAGCTCGCCTTTAGATAGCTGCCAATTCAAGCGCTTCTCTCTTAGTTTCTGGTGACGCCGAAGCCAAATCTCGTGATCAAGCTGGAATGGGAATCGAACTGATTTCCAAAGTGCAATTACGTTTGCTCGAATGGATCCCAGTGAATGGTTGCTTATATGCTGTCAGATTCAACACATCGGTTAAAGTCTGTTAACGCAAATCAGGAAAACGTTGTGTATTCATTAGATCGGCATACGCTCCAACAGACAGCTGTTCGGATGCTACCAGAAATGCGTTCTAATGACGCCCTCGTTGACCTTCTGAGGCAAACTAAACACTCAGACGTCATCATACTAGTGGACGATTTGAATGCTCAGCCAGGTCGTCTCTCTCCTGATGAGAAGTGGCTGGGAAGTAATGTTTGGTGTTCTGGTAAAACGCGCTGACAGTGGCGAAAGACTGCTGAGCTAATTCAACGTCTGCCCCGTTTCTTGTCCGCAGGTTGAGTGCACATATACGGTGAAAACCTAATAGCTCCAACATAAAGACTGCAGATTCGCAGGATGTACTCTCACTGACTAAGTTGTGAACAGAGATATCGGTGCTATTAACAAGAGTTTCCGGTCTGTCCGAATTCAGCACATGCGAGGGGGTTACCAAAAGTTCAGTACCATAGGTTCCATCAGAAGATATAGGGTCTGTCCCGAGTCGTTCAGGCCATAAGAAACTTTCCATTAATTACCTCAACTATGGGAATTCAGTAACTCAAACCAAAATGTGTGTGCGGCAAGAAAAAGATTATTGACAAATGTAAACCCAACAACGGTGAGACTCAAGTAAAATGTAACACGAATGTATGCGAAACAAATAACACATATCTGTCTGATCTGCTGCTGTCTGACAGCGTCGATCTCTCTTGTGATTTAGCATGTCATACAGACATAAACACCATGTGATGTTAAAGTCGTAGTTTTAATATCAGTTGGTATATCATAGCTGCTACTCAATTCGCATCTCTACTTGCTGTTGTCTGGACGTTCTGCAGTCTAATGCAATTGCTGGAATTGCTCTGAGTACATACACGGGACAAACGCTGCTTAACCTGATCTCCGTCAATAGCCGTGTTAGATCGTCAAGGTGATCTGCTTGTCATTATCAACTAAAGCTGTTAGTATGGGCAATTCCTAACTACGGATTTCAAATCTGAAGGCATATTTCGAATACAGTGCTCCAAAAGTTCGTTATTTGCCCAACTATGCTGATTAGATGTCAGCCAAGCAATCACAGTGCTTGAAGCGTTTATATAAGGTGCTGGACCTTCCATTTTCTCCTCGAGGTCATTTTTAACTTACAGTCCTAATACTGTTGCACGGTAATTTCAGACGGAGTGAATAAACTCGTTTTTCACACTATTGTCTTGGATTGGTGATTTGAGCGTTCTCGCAGCACCATTTTTGTTGTAAACAGCTGTTTTACCGCTGAAGTTTTCCTGATACCACAAAGGCCTTTTAAGTTTCCAGTTTTACATTTGAGTTACTCACTTATTCCGAATTTCATATGGTTCGTTTTCACAGTGCAGAAGCGTTGTCTGTTATAGATTATTTCCAGTGCCTTCTATCGGCTTATCGTGTGTGGCACATCGTACGGTATGAATTAAAGGGTTTTCCACACCCTGGATTACTGAATGTCATGTATTTTTTCGGGTCGTTTGAAAAGATTGATACAGCATATTTTGATGTTTATTTGCCATCTTTCTCCACTAGTCTTATTTTAGCCAGGGAGATCCGACGATATTCAATAGCCATGGAATCATTATATGTATGTAGTTGGTGGTTTCAAATAGTATGCGGTGTTCACCACTTGTGTTTTATTTAAACTGAAAAGGCTCCCTGAATACAAAAACTGCAATCAGGTATGACTGGCATTCGATTTACCTCCTTGATTGCGATGAGGCATCTTTCCTCACCAAGTTATTTCGTATCCTTGGGATTATTTTGTTTTCCAGTTACGGATTTGTGGAGTTTATGACTGAAGAAGATGCTGACTACGCAATGCGAATCATGAACATGATAAAACTGTACGGAAAACCTATCCGTGTGAACAAGGCTTCTGCAAATCAAAAGAATTTGGATATTGGGGCGAATATTTTTATCGGTAATTTGGACCCGGAAGTGGATGAGAAATTGCTATATGACACCTTCAGTGCATTTGGTGTCATACTTCAAACACCCAAAATCATGCGGGATCCTATAACAGGAAATTCCAAAGGATATGCGTTCATTAACTTTGCTAGTTTTGAGGCCAGTGATGCTGCAATCGAAGCAATGAACGGCCAGTATTTGTGTAATCGAGCGATCACATTATCGTATGCATTCAAAAAGGATAGCAAAGGTGAACGCCACGGCTCGGCTGCAGAAAGACTACTTGCTGCTCAAAGTCCATTGTCACAGGTTAGCACCCGATCCCACTTACATATTGTTTGTTCTGTTCTTATTGATCACCTTTATCGTCTCTTTTGTTATTGTGATTTAACTGCAGGTGAACCGGATGCCGAGGAACCACTTTGTAGTGTATACGTTCAAAGTAAATAAGCCCATGTACTATCTGAAATGTGTGCCTTCTAAACTTCACGGTATTACTTTTACTGTGGATCCCGAGCTGGTGTATCAGACAACCGGTTTTTAGACGCCCAAGACCGTACGTGCCTTACCAAATCTCCAAATTATACCTGCTTTGAACACATGTTTCGTTTCATATTTAAATTAATGTGGCGTTATAGTGTACTACATTTAGGATTTGACATTTCAACAGATGCCTTATGCATGCTTGAAACTCCAACCAGCCATGTGTTATGTTCATTCAACTAATTGTCTCACTTGCACATCGAATCAGTTTTCACTGTTAGGTTACTTTTCGAGCTACTTGTTATATAGGTGCTGTCCGATCGTTTAGCATTTACAGGACTTTGAGGTAGCCATACCCACAATTTAAAATTTGATTACTCGCGGCGTTACCATTAAGTTCTCTCAAGCTTGGTTGCTTACAGAAGTGTTGAATAGGTGAAATGTCGAAGTCGGTTTCTTGAAGTTATTTCTTACATTATGCCGAATTTAACCAAACTGTTTCCCATCGTAGTTCAACAGTTCACTTGGAATTTGTCTTCAGTTCGTCAACACTGGTTACCAGTGTTGCCTTAACTCTCTGGGATGACCCATTCATGAGGAAGATGTGCATTAACTTTTTAATGATAGCTCCTTTGCCGAGTAACCTTTGTTGTGTGAATGTACCGTATGAACAACGCCTTGTTTCATTTGTGTATTTGTCAGCTCCGAATGCTCTGTCAGTATATTGATCAAATGTTATCAACTAATCTGTTATTCCGACAACCGAAGTATCCAATCTAGACTGGTATAGCAGTTTACTCGTCTTTTAGGTTGCATTCCACAGAGCACAATGTTTAACCTGCTTGCTAGTAGTTATTACTGATTCTGAAGTTGCAGGAAATAGTAGTAGCGGACTACCTAGTCTCCACTAAATGAGTTAGCTTGCTATCGCCACTTGCTTTAAGACCGTGCGCTCCGTTGATTCAAGGCCCTCTCTGATGGTACATATGTAAAGTCATACACGTGTATCATGTGGTCAGAGGTGCAATGTATTATGTTGACGGAATTGCTTATCGTTGATCGTACTGACCGTTAAAACCGAGGGCACTGGAGTTTGTCTGCCGGTCTAGACGGACCATATCACATAGCACAACACAACAGTGTGACTTGAAGACTAATGGCGCTAGCACGCGTTCTAGTTTGTATAGAGAGAGCTGTCTACCTCCATATCAATAAAGAGCTAATTTTACTGTTCCACCAACGCTTTTAGTTCCAAGGTTGCTGTTAGGCTTGTCAGGTTGTAAGTGGAAGTCAGGTAAAAACAGAACACGAGTTTCGCTCTTGTTGGAGCACGTCGGCAGTGCACATCTTTGCCATGGCCGATACTCGAACTCCGACCACGCTTTCATGAGGCAACCGTGTTGACCACTACGCCATTGGCCTCACATTAGGCACGACTGATTCATCATATGTGAACGTTCAGCTACATCAGCTTGTAATGCTCTGATTGCCCGATCACCTCGAGGGGAGACAGTAACTGTCCTGTCAACTCCAGTCGGTGACACCGGCCAGGACTTCTCTCCGATTTGAAATCATGGAAACCATCAACCAGTTGAGCAATATTTTGATTAATGATGAGTAGTACGGGATCTATACTTTTAATAGCTGACAGGTTTGTATATTTGTTTCCAGG
This sequence comes from Paragonimus kellicotti, assembly GCA_014220965.1. Classification (NCBI taxonomy): domain Eukaryota; kingdom Metazoa; phylum Platyhelminthes; class Trematoda; order Plagiorchiida; family Troglotrematidae; genus Paragonimus; species Paragonimus kellicotti. The sequence goes on along the minus strand of LOND01001977.1, from coordinate 58,737 downwards.
CCGAGCGCCCCCATCAGCTGTTTGCCGATGCTCCGCCGCCGCCGCCACCTCCACCGCCACCCCCTACTCTACTCTCTGCTAGCATGGCATCTATGGCATCAATGTCTATTCCGTCACTGACAGTGACTTCACTTATTCTACCTCCGCCACCTCCTCCACCAATGCAAGCCACTCTGATCGGGTTCACACCCTCGGGAGCAATGCCGCCTCCACCCCCACCTCCAACGTTGCCAACAACGTCCATCCATTCAGGTGGCATGCTTCCTCCTCCGCCACCTGTTTCGTCTGGATCGTTTTCTGCCGTGACACTGCCGCCTCCGCCGCCACCCCCACCACCCGCACCGTTTCAAGCTTTTTCTCAGGGCTTGGGCGTTTCTTCGGGTCAAACTTCGGTGGTTCCGCCACCACCTCAACCTCCCTTCACAGTTGGCTTGAACGCTGGTCTTCTACAGCCAGGACCTTAAGCTCCATACAGTTTTTTTTATCTGTTGTAACCATTCTTGTTTACAAAAATTGTACGCACGACATTGTATCTGTTCCTTCTAACCAAATAATGGGTGTACAGGCTATTTCGAGCACCATCGTAACTTTAAATTACTTCTCGTCATGCAAGCTGGTTAAACTCAAACATTTATTTACTCTGATAAATGAACAATCATAGATCAGACATCCTTATGTTCATGGTATAGAGTATTCCCTACAGTATTCTTGTCTGCACTCACTGTCTATCCCGTGGATGCAAATACAGCGAAACGGTACCAGTGCTACTACTACTACTACTACTACTGCTATTACTCATACTACAGTTTTCAAACCCACGTGGAACATGGTGATTTTGAAAGCCACTTCACATTTAGTACTAAGGGTACGTTTTATTTTGGCAGAAAAGTGAACCATTGTAAGACAGTGCTTTAGTGACCAATTTTTCGCCATTATGTACATAATTCATTCACAGCTTCGACCATCTAGCGATGTACGTCAAAGCGACTACGATAGCCACAAAATTGACACGGGATTGGATGTTTTTAAGTGTTAGTAGGCTCATCTAACGAGGAAGACTAGGCGAATCGCGCGACACCGTTCGATACATGGTCGGGACAGTCATTATCTTCAAGGTTGTGTAAACCCACAAGTTCAATCGATCGTCAGTTGTGTGAAGTAAGGCTGGAACATTTCGGTCCACATTTTCTGTCAGGTGAGTGGTTCTGTATGAACCAGCCAATCAAATTGCGACCGTGGTCGAACGCCTGTACGTTACAACTCTATCTGGACTAGTTGTTTGTAGGCGCTCCCTATAACCTACTCTTTTATAACGCAATGACTGTTGTATGTGGTCGTCGTGTCTCATTCGCTCTCTGTCTTGTATGTTAGTTGCTTGCCTTATATATTTGTGACCTAGTTTTTTTACCATCCCACCCGATAAATGGCGTTCATATATTTTTTTATGGGGCAAAATATCAGGCCGCATGATCGAATGTGTACTTTAGCAGATACTATGCGATAATTGGTGACTTCCAACATTACATGTGTAACTTAGACAAACAATGTGATTCCAGTGAAAGAAATGAAGCTGATCGTACCGCAGCAACAAGATCGATTTGATGTCGTTTAACTGAAGTTCGTAGAAACCTTGACGCGCGATTTATCTATAACGTCGTTCAAGCATCAAGCAAGTTTCAGCGGTGGTCACCATTACGAACAGCATCGCTGAGTTTGTTTATCATGTCGAAGCTGAGAGTGACTTTTAGATCGCGGTTCAGTCGGTACGGAGCTGCCTTTCGAATAGAGTTGAATGACATGGGTAATGCAGGAAAAGTGTGTCTACTTTTTCGAAAACTCAGTAGGATAGAACACTCAATGTTTGCTGGTTTTATCTCGTCAAAGAAGCCGCGTGATCGCATTTCCAATTAAACAGTGAAGACTGACTTCCAGTACCGATTCCCCAGGTTTATCAAAGGTGATCACGGTGAGTTTGTCACTTGCGCAAGTGCGCTGAGCCGAGAATGTGAAAAGTTTGGGCTGTGGACAATACTGGAAGGTTTGTGCAGGTGCTTACCATTTGTCTGTGGTCTACTATCAACTCAAAATGCTGATATTCCTGCCCGAGTTATGAACAAGCTTGAAGAGGATCGTGACTATAGAGTGTAATTGCCCGATCATTCTGAAACATAACAGTTGGGGTTCACTTCAGTCCACGCCGTTTCACAGAGGCCATTCAATCGAAGAACCGGTAGGCCTGTGCGAAGCCTTTATCGGAACCCCCAACTGTATGCTGGCACTGCAATGATTGTCAGTGTGTGCGATTCGATTTATTCAAGCGGCATAATTTTCAAAAATGCGACTGAATCGGGAACCAGGAGACGTGTCCTCTTTTTTTCCAATCATTGTGACGTCCGCTGATGCTATCGAGGCACTACTGAAAGAAACCGAAAGAACAAAGGGACGAAGCTGAATTCTATTTTGGCTACCTTTTACTCCAGCTTCGTTGCACGCGGACGAAAATCAACGATAGTCTGATTTGCCTAAAGCTAGACACTGCTTCTAGCATCACGCTGATTTTGCGACAAACATGGATGAGCACTGACTGATCAATGTACAAGAAAACAGAATATTCAACTCAGAACGCAGTTGAAAAAATAGTGGCAATTAGGAAGTTAAGCTGCAATATCCAGCACCATGATTTTCATGCAAGTGGCACAGTCTATCATTCTGACCGCCTGAAATTAAATTTTCCGAATATGCCACTCAGCCAGTCTGCAACAATGTGGTAGTAATCGTCTCAGTATCGCGGCTTCTCCTTCGGAGTAAATTCAGCGCCTACAATCTCCCAGCCGATCATGAGCACATTGCTGGTTGAAGTCCCGGGAGTAGCGGCATATCCTTGTGATGGGTAATAACCCTGTTGATCCATATGAATCCAAGAATTCCGATTTCATATTACTGCGAAAAGTACAACATATTTATGCAGTCGATCAAGTACCCGGCGTTCATCATCAACCGGCATTGCCTCCGCCTTTATCTAGCCGATTTCGATTCAGTCAATTGAATACCACGTCAAACTGCTGTCCGAACGTTGGGACTATTCCTAGTTCTCCTGCACCACTACAGTTCCTTCCTACCCGCAATGCACCATATAGAAAGGCCGCTAAATCAGCTGTTGAAAAGGATACAATATGGATCTGGTCTGCTGAATGCCAAACTGCCTTCAATCGTGTTAAGGCTATGGCCGCTTCGGATCTGCTCCTGATTCATTTCGAATCTTCATTGGCCACCATAATGGTTTCGGATATCCCAGCCTACCGTATTGGCGCAATCATGTTTCGCCGATTACCGATGATGCTGAGAAGGTATTGGTTCATGCATTCAGGTTGCTGACCGGAACGGTGAAAAATTACGACTCAATCAAAAAGGAGACCTTGGCAATTATATTCGCGGGGAAAAAATTTCACGAAATGCCTTATGGACATCACTTCAACCCGCTGACCAACTACAGGCCGTCGCTTGCGTTATTCGGATCAGAGAAGGGCGTTCCGCGACAGTTGCGATCAATTGTGGGTGATGTTCAATCTGAAACTAACCAAATTCCCGACTACTCATCAGTAATCTAAAATATCGCCTAGCAGGTTTAATGAGATCGGAGATTTCGACCTGTCTAGGAAGTCCTAATCGCGGGGTTATCGATTGAATTAAACTGACAGTAACTATGTCTCCTATCGAGACGATCGGGCAACTTGATGACTACTCACAAGCGAAAGTGGTTGAGCGTTCACATACGATAATTTGGTTGTGCCTAATGTGAGGTCAATGGCGCAGTGGTCAACACGGTTGCCCCATGAAAGCATGACCGGAGTTCTAGTCCCGGTTGTGGCAAGGATATGTACTATTGACGAGTTCTAATGAGGGCGAAACTCGAGTCTAGTGCTTCTTTTCGCGAGGGACCGACTGGAAAGTCTATGGGATTGTGACAGCTGCGATCAATTGTGGGTGATGTTCAACTTGAAATTAACCAAATCCCCGACTACTCATCGGTAATTTAAAGGAGTTATCTGATGGCTGGTACCTTGTGGCTCAACGATACGAACTGAAGCATTTCAATTTCCGCATTACTGTTCATCGCATCTTTACTTCGTCAACGTATAATTGTATCGGGGAACTTATAAGCCTTGGTATTTGATGGATGAATGATACGGACAAGAGTTGACTGAAGCATGCCATTGACTGTTGAGTGCTGGTCAGATGGTGCACCGTTAACCTCTATACCAAAACACTGGTCTTTGAGGTAGTTGGTGACCCATAGAAGTTAAAAGTAACCTGAACCACATTGATCAGGTTTCATGCGTAAACTTTTGTAACTGACTCTGTCGAACGCTTTGGAAAAATCTGGTAAGACAATATTTACTGGCTTATCTTCGTCGGCCATTTTTGTCCCTTAGCCTCAAACGGGTTAGTTTAGTCTAAGCAACCCCTTCGATGCCCATGCTGCTTAGTAGTCAATAGTGCACGGTATACTATACAAGCTTGCAACTTGTTATCGATTATACTTTCCAAGACATAATAGGGCACTTTGCCTGTGGTGGACAGGCTCGGTGCAATCATCTCTTCTGAATATGCAACAGGTCTTCGGGAGCGTGCTCTAGTTCAAAAGCACCCGCTTAACGGTCTTTCCTGTTAACCTTTTCACCGTCACTGGGTCAAGTAGGTTGGTCAGGGAATTTGTCAAGACGATTTTCTAGCCTCTGTAATACGATAGTTATAGTCGCGAAGTCGTCAGGACTGTCAGTCCTAGTGATGGTTTGTTGGTTTGCGAAGTTCCTGGCATAGTCTTCCGAAGGGGCTACAACCTGTAATACAGAGATAGAAGTAGAATCGCAAGACGATTTCCAATGTGTTCCGTCACAATACTTTTTTTATCGTTTCCGTTAAACACTAAAACCGTTTGCAAATTTTAGGCCATGCTGACGTTTATCTCTTCGTGCAGGTGCCGTTGCCTGCTCGCGAACACAGCGATTATTCAGACACCTCCAACTGATATTTTTCCAGGTGGATCTCTTGGAGATGAACAGCTTCTTCGTACAGTCTCTAAGTGAATAGTGTGTGAATTTGATTGCCTTATACGAACGCGTTAGTTGACAATTCCTGATAACGTAACCTCGATGACCTGCCAGTGATCGTCTTATGACAACTCCGATACAGCGTATGGTTAATTCACATCATCCGTATTTCAGCCACATCTTCCCAATCGGTTTTGTACTAGTTCTGTTACGAGGCTACGTGTAGACGAAACTCACTATGCTTCGTTAGTTTTGTCAAACATAGTGACTCCTTGGTCACTGCAACCGGTTATACTCTACCTCTGTGAAACACTGTGGAGCCCAGGGCCCTTAACGTTTTCTGTTTATTTGGTATCCATGGTTGCGTTATAGAGACCATAGCCCAGCTCAGGATAATCAAATTCGCCCGTAAATTTGAGTTGTGTTAATCACTAGTGGCAGATCGTGTATGACGTTACTCAGGGAAGTGGATGGAGGACGGTAGGTTACACTGATCAGGCGTACGCCTAAACGGTTTGGACGAGTTCAGAACTATACCACGTGCTGCAAACATTTTCACTTCACACTGAACGTCAATAACTACATCCGACCCTTCTCGCATTGACGAGCATTGCGAAATAAGGTTGTCTAGTAGAACTAGTCTTTCATATTTAACTTACTCTTCACTCCGTGCGTATCTACTATCTGAGAAAGCCGGTCCCACTTGGTTACAATCTCCAAGGGGGCTTTTACGTTTTGCTACGGAATTGTGAAACACTTGAGTGAGTCAGTTGATGATAGAAGTATCTTCCTCCAATTCGGCTTCCATCCATTTCCACAATTTGAGTCTATCGCTTTATCATTGTTCATGCGTCAAAGCATGACGTCTGCCATCTTTGGGATTTCTCGTTGCAAAAGAGGATATTTAATGTTGAACCAGGAGTTCTTTTTCACACATCAAAACAAAAACGGTGGCAGAATCACGTTTCACAGCTCGTACGGAAAAAAATTTACAGTTTACAATGGGAGGCGCATGGAGAGAGTCCAAAGAAATTACCGATGAACATCACATCAATGGTAGGGAAGCAGTCGTTTTTGTTCGACTGCTACAAAAAATCGCACTGTCAAACCTCCTCCAGATAACCAGGAGCAAGTGATTAACGGGTCATTCTCTCAAACATGGACCTCAAATAGGTAAGCAACTGTATGGGTAAACCCTTCTCCCAGTTAACATCTGTACATTTAAATTTGCCTAACCCCGTTATCACGACTTACTCGGTTGAGATGCTCAATGAATCACTCGACTGGCTATGGTCAGCTGGCACTGCAGTTCTCTTGTCTACCTCAGCGAAATCCTACAGGCCATCAGATGTGCGTCCGTCTTGTGTGCTTGTTGGCTGATGAGTATGTCACACACCGGTGTTTTTCTTCACATTCAATATATCGCTACACTTGGAATCGTCTCTACACTCATGAACCATCTGATAAATTTTATTTTTCCGTCAACACAATATCAAGAAGTTATAAACAGGTCTTCCCTCATACGCAAACCGTCGTGGGGAGGTAGCAGAGTTTTATTAAATCTGAACGTTACATACAGTAAATTATACAAGAGTGGACACAAAATAAGAGGAATGTACTCACGGTAGTTCAGATAGATTAGTGCATAGAGTGAACAAATGGCTTACGACGTACATAATTTAACTTCGTTCACGTTTTAAGCATTAAGTGTACATGTATATGGAGGGGAAGTAAAAGGTGTCAGAAACAAAAAATTGCTAAAATCAAAATCTTGTGCAAGCGCTACGGAACTCCCCTTAGAACATATTTAAGCTGAACGCTCGAGATGAGACTGAGATATCGTTGTGTGTAATCTACAAACGAACAGGAACTTTGTGAGTTCTTCCAAATGCCTGGAGTGGGGGAGACTGATGAAACTGTACGTCGTCAACTGTTTTAGGAGACTCCAAGACCATCGGTAGAGGTTGTGGAGTGGGTTTGGTTGGAAGACGTGAATGGGACAATGGAACGCGCATTCACGGGGAAGGATGGTTCACACACGACTTTTAAGCGACTAATACTGAATAACTCGTAAACGCCATTACGGTCGGCAATGAAATATTTGTCTTTCCGTTCAGGCACTCTAAATGAACCGTCAGGGTGTTGGAGGGACTTCTGTGCTTCAGCTCTGATGAACACAGAGGGGCATGTACACAAATCTTCGTGCACTTGAGTTTGCTTTGGAGTGATCCTCGTTGCTGCCTGTTCTAGCCGTTATATGTGCCGTTTCAGGCGTTCAACATATGCTATTGGGTCTACTTCACCAGTGATTCCCGAATCCGTGAGCGTTTCATCTGACAACCGTAGGCCAGCTCAGTCGAAGTGCAGCCGATGCCTTTTTTAATTATGTTTCCAGTTCCAAGTGAAAGTAGATGTGGGATTTCCGGCCTGTTTAAGCCAAACGCTTTAGCGAGGATGACGACGTTTAATTGATGTTGAAAATGCTCCACAATCCATTGACCGCTGGATGATAGGAGGTTGTCTGGATCTGTTCACAACTAAGTACCCGTTGCAGATTGCGAAACAGCGTGAATGCGAAGTGAACTTGGAAGGGTTACGTCGAATGAAGGTGCTAAAATTTCTACAAACGTCCGTACGATGTTCTCGGCTAGGACGTTGCTTATGGGTGTTATCTGTAGCAAGCGTGTGAAGCAGCCGACGTAAGCCAGCAAATCGGTGATCCCATTCTAAAGTGGGAGTGTACCCACTGCGTGTGCGTGCCTGAAGACGGCGTCTGATACACTGAAAGTTCCAGGCTTAGTGATAGTTTGGCAACGTTCTTTGTTTCGTTGACACGACGGACAAAGTTTAACCACTTCCTGTAAGTCCTTACGCATGGTCAGCCAAATCAAACGGTTGGCTATGAGGTTAGCGATGAAACGAGTACTGGGGTGGGAGATTGAATGAAAATGACTAAGCACAATTTGCCGGTCATTAGGACGGAAAAAGGGTCGGGGATTACCAGCCGAGGTATCACACTGGATTTTAGAGTTGCTGGGGGACAAATTTTAAGGACGGTTGAGAGCTCGGTTGATCTAACTGCGCATCATTTTGTTGGGCCAAATAAATAGCCTTTAGATCGATGAGTGATGCGCACGAGATATACACAGTGCATGCACACGGCATAAGGCATCCGCCACTAGGTTGTTTTATCCACCCCAGAATGAAACGAGGACAAAGATTGACAAGACTGAGAAACCGACGGAGTGAAGGCAGTTGTGGATATTCTTTGATAGCCCACACTTCCCCCAGACATCGGCTTGATGTCGAGGGAATCGATCGTGTGCTCGAGAGTTCCGACAAAAAAAACTGTGAACGGACATTTGCTCAGATTGCTTGAAGCGTTCACAAATTTCATGCAGGTGTGTAGGCCGCGTTTTGCTGTTTTTAATGGCGACCACTGATACGTCATTATAACCAAATTCAAACGACCAGCCATGGATAACTTTGTCTATGAACATTCGTAATGTTGGCGCAGTGGTGCGCAATCAAAAGTGCATTTGTGAAAATTCAAAAAGTCTAATAGGTGTTATTACAACGGTTTTTGGGATGTCTGTTTCAGCCACATGTGTGTGGTGATAGACGCGGACAAGATTTATTCTGGAAAAAACGCGTTTCTCTTCAGGTCCGACGGATAAGTCATGAGGGTGGGGATTCGGGTATCTGTCCAGCACTATTGCGCTGTTCAAAGCCAAGTAGTCGTCATATAGTGTCCAACTTCTTGAGGTCATCTTGGGCGCCATGTATAAAGAAGATGGCCATGGTCTGTTGGAAAAACGAATGATTCCTAACCGCACTATCTCGATAAATTCTGTCTTAGCGAACTTCTCTGAGGACACTCAATTTAAATTTGAAATTTTAGATGTCGCATTGGTAGAGATGTATTGAACGGCGGCGTGTTTCGACCCCCTAACACTCAATATCGGTTGTCAGATTTCCGGAACTTTCTTCGGCCGTCTCCTATATTGGTTGACCTTGAACGGAGAAGGTACTGGTACTGGCTAGAAGTTTATGACTGCCATGCTTAATCGTCAGATCGCACTTCGTGAGAAAATCAGCGCTGACAATTATGTACTGAACATCAGTGTTTACGAACATCCATGGGAAACTTCGGTATAGTCCGCGGTCGTCTGTCAAAGTTGTTGCCCACAGACCTTGATTTTGGAATTTTCCGCCACCTGTCGAGTTTACTCCGCTGGTTTGAGATTGTGTTTACTTCTACTCCGGGATACAACGTTAACCTCTGCATCGATGTTGATGAGGAAACAGAGTCCGGTGGATTTACTGTAGATGTAAAACAGACGATCTTTAGAATGACCATCGGCGGCATTCATCATTACCGGCTGGCTGGGCCATTTCCCTAATCCGAATTGCCTTCAGAAAATGGGCTGGGAGATGCACGCGGTTGAGTGCACCTGTGGGCGTATGCACCGAGACGACAGTGACGGCGACGAATGTCAGAGGGTCTGGCTCTAGGTCTGATAGGTCGCAAGCGAGAGAAGGATCTCTGGCGCGAATGATTACGGGCTTTCATGAGACATTCAGTCAGATTGTTTACAGTGAGCGTTGGCTGTGACGCACGCCATCAGGGGCTCTTCAGTATATCTTGAGATTGATCATTTAGAGGGTTCACACACATGACTGATGGGACGTTTGAAGAAAAATTTGTCAACTTTGTCCTCCTTTTCCGCTGGTTTTCTGATGAAGTTCTAAAGTCCTCCACTACCAGAATGGCCGTAGTATTTTGTGGGAGACACTTGGTCCCCAGTTGTCTGAGGATGGGATCATCGATATTGTTATCGCCAAGCACGGAACAATGGCTGCGATGAGTGCAGTCACCAACTGTGCGCCGGAAAGCAGCTGCTGAAGCCCAGCCTCATCTGATTTCGTGGAAATCTTTAGCACCGCTGTCGTGAGCTTGTCATCGGGCATGGGATTTAGGTTAATAACTATCTCAGAAGCAATGTCCGTTGGCAATTGTGTAAGAAACCATGGTGGCCTGAAAAGTCCTACGTATTCGGAGGAACGCTTTGATTTGAGTGAAACGAACGCGAGGATTTGGACTACCAAATACAGATAATTAAAAATAACAGCGTTCCCTGAAAGTAAACTAGTGTCATAATCAGAAAATATTGCAAATTACTGTAAGTTCTGAGCTAATCAAAAAACGAGCAAAGCGATATAACTGTGAAACGAACAAAATCAAAAGAAAACAATAGGCTCGCCAATTCGCGTGGCATTGCTTGCAGTGAACACGAAAAAACAGAGGGAATCGACTCGCAGTAGTTCAGGAAGATGCGTAGGTTTAAAGTTCCTCTACACTCAGTAGGGACAGTCCCGATAGATCTAGCCCGTATTGCTGCTGCAAAGGGACTTTGAGTCCACGGGGGGGAGCGTCGTCCAGTCAGTTATTTCCATACGTTGAAATGGATTGTAGCCTTCAGCTTTCAAAACTTATCACACAGAGAACACATGAACGGAAGGTGAATGCACGGCTTGCGATCTAAGAGAATAAATGCAATTTATCTTCGGGCTACATTTCAAGCATCAAATGTATGTGTGTGGAGGAAGTGAAAATGCTTGTAACGATTCGGTATCCTGTGCCAAACCGGATGGCTCAATCCTAGCTATCCACTCGTCCCACATCTGGTCAGGAGACCACACGTTAACTGTCTCGCTCACACACACCCCTGGCCTATTCTCAAGGTCACGGACACACCACGCGCTCCACATGCCAGCGCGTGATTCGGCAGTCCCGGTCCACTCTGCACGCACAGGCTCCGCTGGGCGTTTTTCATCTTCACTCACCCGACGGACAATGAGCCGTTTCCCCCCAAACACTGCGAGTGCCATGGCCACGTGCACGGGCGCAGCGACTGAGCCAACTTCACGCGTGCAGCGACTGAACCAACTTCACGCGCGTTAACTTAAAGGCATATGATGCTCACGTATGGAGGCGACTGAAATCGCAGATACCAACACAAATTCTGACGCCACGTTTCGGACGGTGAACAAGTCGGAAATGTGCAAAGTCAACGGACACGAGGACGTGAGTTACACCACAACTGTACAGCTCCACATCGTATCCACGTGATCCTGCCCCTGCAACACTGGTGACACAACGTACACTGGATACTGTTACCCACACTTTTATCAACTGAGGCATTACTTTGTGTTGTACATGAATCTCTCGGCTTGTCTACTTCTAATTTCCCTGCTTATGCCTATTCGTATTATACACCTTAATACTCAACTGTGTACCCTTCTTTTGTTATAAATTGTTAAGGTTATGCTGTGGTTACTTATCTACAGCACAAACCACCTCACTGCGTAACACTGTTGAGCCCTCGACGTGACCATTCATTCGTTTGTTTTGTAACACAAAATCACTTTTGAACTTTACTCTATCGAACGCGTACTTCACATATTAGATTCGTTTTTGCGTTTTACTCACTTGGCTTTTCAACATTTCAATTCATATAGACATCCCATATTTTTTGGTTCATTCTCTCATTTACTGTATTTCCTACCGATAATGTCCGGTAACACTCAATTTGCCAACAGTTCGATTAGTCTTATTGGTGTGCACCTCCCCACATTTTAGAAAAATGACCTTGCTGTTTGGTTTGGGCTTGCTGAAGTTCAGTTTGAAACTAGACGTGTTACACATTCCTACACCATGTTTTCTGTCTGTGTTATCCGTCGAGACTGTAGAAGAGGCTAGAGATGTCATTATGAATCCGCATCCGTCAGGCCCTTATGAGTATCTCAAGCTACGTTACTAAATTGCACCACAGAATCTGAACAGAGGCAGCTCAAACAACTAATAAGTGGCGAAGAACTCGACGATCGAAAGCCATCCGGTTTGGCGCAGGATGCTGAAGCATTACATGCTCTACAAGCACTACAGATTTGGCAGCCTTTCATGATCTGAGTTTTTGTAACACCAGTTGGTGACTAAAGTAACTTCAGATACTCACTGGTTGTTCCTTCCTTATTCTGGTCTTATGGCATCTGGGTGGTCATGGCAATCGCTAGTACTTTACTACTATTAGTGCTAATTATGTTTCGCGCTGCACTGCTGCTCAGACGAAACAGCCTACCATCCAACTGAGTGCAAAAGCATAGTGCTACTTAAAAGTAGTAAGTAACAAAGACCCTAATTGTCAAATTACTTTTTTAGTGTGCCTTCTCAGGAGGCATCTGCACTCTGTGGACAACCTCTCTGTCCTTCAAGGAGTTCACTCTGGGCAGAATACACTGTGAATTTATTCCAGAATCAAGAATAGTCTCGATCACTTAACCCATGTGAGTACAGTTCATTGCTAAAAGTCCATGTATATCTGAACAAATCTATATGTAAATCGACTTTCACAGAGTTGTGCGCCTGGAGTCTCGAATATTTCGCGGGAATTCCAACCGAAAGGCCTACCCAAAAAGCTTCCCAACCGGGTCGGGTTAACGAAAGGCCTGAACACAAATCGCTGTAACTACAGCCACGCTAGCCCGCATGCGGTGTGTGCGCGTTTCAGATCAAGTGAGCCGGCCCCATCATCGCAGGGTTTTTGCCACCACGGTTCAGGAGCGATAACAACCGGTTGTTGGCAAACGTCTCAACGTTGAAAAGGCAACGCTGAACCAATGGTTAGCATGCATCGATTAGTATGAATGGACAAAGTGAGAAATACGACAGTTCCCCAACGGATTGTGCTATCAGGACAACTTATCACCAAACGATAGTTAGTAAAAAGTTACATTCATGAGCGACATAGATTCACAAATTACTAAACGATCGAAAACTAGCAATTTTCCTGTAGAATCCAAGACGCATTATTTTGCTTTTTAGTTTACCGTACCGGACATTATATACTGGGACCACCAACAGTTGGGTAAAACCACGTGGTGGTCAAGCGACAACGTGGGCACGAAATATGAGAACCCTGACTGTTCCACTGAATAAAGTGGGTAGGTGTCGCCTGCCTGGATGAGGTGCACGTGATCACTTAAACCTCTGGTTAGAGACTCTATCCGAGATGATAGCATGTCGCAGTCAATTGCGTACCTGCATCCATACCGTTTCTAGTTCTTTCGCCAAGACTTATTAATTTTCAACCTTCTTAGTAACGTTTTCTTCTAGGATATTTCACGTCACTGTTGAAGTGAGCGACAGCCCGAGCCACAGTATTTTTCGGTCAGGCTCATGGCTGCTTTTATGATGATTGTCTCGACAGATTCACGTATTTCCCTGGTACTCCCTTGCGAAGAAGGTGGTTCCAGAGAACGTTACGAGCAACTGTATCGAAAGCAGTCTTCAGGTCCAAAAAGACAACGACCGTCGGCTATCCATAAGAGTGTCGATGCACCAAGATTTGTCGCGAGGTAAAAATGTGGTCAACGCATCCTCGACCGGATCGGAATACTGCCTGTTTTTTCACGTATTTGACTTTTTCTGGACTCAGTGAATCGACGTAATATAATGCCAGAGATTAACTTGAACGTTACAGTCACTAGACTGACGCCTCTGTGGTTGTCACATAGACTCCGTGTCCCATTTTTGAAAAAGGGAATTAATGTCGGTGAGCAACCTTCATGAGGCACCTCCTGAAGTTCCCAAATCATCTGGAGGAATTTTGCCAGTCTTGATATCAACCTCTCCCTACCGTCCTTGAAAAAAAAGAGAAGATCTGATCGAGGAACCTCGTTACGCATCAACAACTGAAATTTCTGTTTAGGATGGAGAGTCGTCTGGGAAGAAGTAACTGACCATTTGACCGTCGTTGTTTAAGTGGTCCAGATAAAGTCAACTGAGCTATTTCTCAAAATGTTCAACCCACCTGTCAAGTCGGTGTGATTGGCTGGTGATAAGTAAACCATCTCTTTATGTATAGTCTCACCTACATTGACTCGAGGACCAGTAAACCCACACATCAGAGGAAAATGCTTTCCGCTATTCCCAAACAACCAGGCTAGTTGCATCTCCGGTATGCGTTGTTCCATTCTTCGGTTTGGGAACGTGGTCTGTTTACGACGACGTCAACAGACTTGCTGTGTTTGACCACTGTTGGCACCATCGACCAGTCTAGATCAAGTGGGGTGATCATATCAGCAATGCAGCCGGTAGCCAGTGTGTATTGTGGAACAACAGGGATGGTCGATTAACCGATCAACCATTCGCTTTGCATAGCCTGTGATGGTTACGCCACGTACTCCGCACGTCAGCTGAGGGTTTACTACGCTGGACACTATATAAGGAGGTCGTCAACACTTAGGTAAGACCGTGATTTTCGCCTGACGAGTAGATCGAGAAATATGAAGACCCTGACTGCTCCACCGAGTAGTGAGGTGTCGCCGGCTGGGATGGGATCCTCGTGATCACTTAAAGCACTGGAAAGAAGAGCTATCTGAGATGGCAGTGTGCCGCAGTCCATGGTCTACCAGTATCCTTAACATTGCAAGTTCTTAAGCTTAGCCTTGTTCTACCCATTTGAATCGTTTTTGCTAAAGTATTATTCTCCCAAGTTACCTCGCATCAATGTTAGGGTGAGCAACTGTCCGAGTCACAGCGCCTCCTAGTCCGGCTCTTGATAGTTGTGAACGGACGAAATGGGTGTCACTCTTATCCTCTGTCTAGAGCGTTGTCGTGTGCGTGGTGACCACATCCACTTGCATAAAGTAGCTAATTCCTCATCTTGCACACCCAGGCAATTATTTTCTCGTTCCTTACCAGTACATGATCATCAAGTAAAATTTCTCAACTGGAACACGCGCTCAAATAGGAGAGAAGAATCTTTTGCTGGTTTTATGTGTGAATCACGAATGTCCTTCCGGATGAAGGCGAATATGACAGTGTGGCGACCCCATTTGTTTATGGCTGACTATGTTGGAGTACGACTGCCACTTTTACTCTTTTTGTCTTCAACCATTTTATGTGCTTAAACACCTGTTTAAAAGAGTATGGGGACCAAAAGGTTCCCAGGGCGCGCGTATGTACGTCTCAGACTGTGCGCTTGCTTTTTGTTCCACTGTGTTATCTTTTCGTCCTGTTATTCGCCCACTCATCGACAACACACTCCTTGTTTACTCGTTGCGTTATCCTCAACCGGCCATTTTCAGTACATTCGACTGTACAACAGTGAGATTTTTAAGCGAAGACGTGACAAATTAAAATCCACAATTAGCCGCATCGAGATCTTGCACTTAACTACTGTGACTATCGAACGGGTGTTGTATATGAAATGCATAAATTTATTGAAAAAGGATACATACTAACATATGCTTCATTGTAATGTAGCGACCTGGAGATCTTAGTGATCTGCATGTGCGCATGATGCGCAAAACAGCCCCAAAAGGTACAGCTAGATACTGTATCCAGGTTATTGAGAAAGTTCGCATGATGCATGCCGTCCGATTGTTCGTTCGCACGTCATCATTGTGTGGTACGAGTCGAGTCACACACAGATACTACCGGTTTTATAGATCGTTTACGGCCAGTTGCCCATCACCGTAGCTAATAATTCGTGCCGATACCGTTTACAGCGTCATACGATACAATTTGTACACCCCGGTCAAGTGTCCTGTCTCTTTTTCCAAAGGCTCATCTATACATTGTCTGGTTTCACGCGTACCTGTGACTATAGTCACACAACGGTTATAGAGACTCTGAAACGATGCAGATAGCAAAAAACCACTGCTTCATGTAGCCCCATGAACCCAGTATCTTCCAAAGCATGCTATGCGTTCCATAAACTTTAATGAAAAAATACGTCAAATCCGGAATGAAGTGGGAACAATGCACGTCGGCATTCAAAACGGCATTGCGATGTTCAAGAAATTAGGTGATAAGGTGACCGAAAAATTGCGAATAAATTACACTAACCCTTGATGTTGCATTGTGATTCGGTCTTTTGGCATGTGGACATTCACAACAGGGCCAGCCTGTAAGAAAAGTTCCCACAAAATAGATTCTGTTGTTTTTTCGTCCAGACCGCCAACATAGATCGTCGCATCCTGATTACGTTCCTCAACACCACCGACCGTCATCGTTGAACACAATGTCCTTGAAATGAACGACCGTTTAAATATTCGCTGATCCATACAAACACAGAGAAGACGAAGACTTTTTATTTTAGCGTAAACCGACAACATTAGATATTCAAAGACCAGCATACTCATATCACATCAAAAAATCTGGTCGCAGTGACTGTCTATGCGAGGTAGGGAAGATGTGAGAAAAACTCAATCGGATGTCTTGTATTGTCTTAATCCATCTAATGATAAGAATATCAAAACATGATAACACCTAAGAAGAGCCGCAACGGTAATGTATAGGTGCAAAAAGTGTGCGTACACATAAAAAAGAAGATGTATCAACAAAAACGGAACGACTCACTGATATGTCAATGCCCGTTGAATTGAATGGGCCACCAGCCGAGAAAAGGAGAGCGCCAGAGAGTACGCAGCAAACAAAACGGGGTTGGCCCTAGTTCGGTCCTTGTCTGGCCACCAATCGGACTGGAGTTGGCCTGCATCACACACTTGAGTCAGTCCGACAGCGGCTTGGCCAGATAGGCAGTCGGCCAAGGAAAATATTTGCCAGCACACTGTTTACTGGATTGTACGATGCAAGCATTGGCCAATAGCGACATCTTACATCAAATTTAATGCCTTCCCATCCCGCTCATGTATCTCAGCATCACGACTGATATCCCTGTGTATAAGGCACCTGGCTGGGCATGCACTTAATCTTGTACACCAACAGATAGGTCCCTGTTAGTCTCCGCGCTGACCGGAGAACACGCTTGTCATCGATGCATCCCAACGAGCGCAAAAATAAGAATTTACGGAACGGGAAAATATATTTTGTACAAGATGTAAACAACTTAATTTTCCTCTCCTCAACTCGTCCAGGTCTACTGTGTGCTTTGCTGACCCACTGCCGTTAGCAATCTGATATGACGACATTACGAAATGAAATAATACATTGCCATTGCAATCGTTTCCTTCATCTTTCCACGCTTGTCGAAGCGATGCGTTATTCGTTTCACATGGTGATCCAAGTCCTCATTTGAGGAATCTTCGGAGGTGTACGATGTGGACGGAAAAAGAGTGGGGGGATATTTCTGAAATAATGAATATTATGTCAAACGACTTACCTGTTGACTGCGTTCAGTTGTTTCATGGGGGTTATGAAAACAACTTGTTCACATATGTAACGATCCACGTCTGATCGTTGAGTTGGGCGTAGCCCAAAAACGGATCCAAAAATTGAAAAAAAGTTTCGGTTCAACTATTTCTACGGTACCGTTAAAGAAATACATCAATAATTACAAGAGGCAAACCTCAATCGTTCACGACGATATTCTAGTCCAGCAAAATCAGCAGTTTCTCAACAGGACCAGCAAGGCCAAAGGTCAGCCATCACGCCAGTAAGCCAGGACAAGGGTGGCTATTCGCACCAAGGACACTTAATGACACTTTAATTCAACAAAACAAATCAGGATGGGTGAGGTAGTGGGAACAAGTGTCGGGTTAGTGGGAAAATGGGGAATGCAAACGATGGGGACGAATTTCCTCAGTTCGTGGATCAACAACTTTACAGCGCCCGCCAAAATTCATCTGCATCTGGCAGACCGCCGGTAGTGTTGCACAGTTCTGGCTCCCTACCTTCCTACACTTAATATAACTGCCCACACGATATAGGCTGGATACCTCGCGAACCGAAGTGTCTAACAATCATGCCCCTCTAACAAACATAAACGCCTCACGTCTCTTCTCAATAGACCTGCCGTTGTGCGAACCTCTACAGTACGGGCTAGTACGTCAGCGTCTACTTCACATTTCGTAACTAGGCTCAGTGGCCAGTGGTCTCTAGTCAGTCCGTCGAATACAACGAGAATAACGTCACCCACCTGAAAATTACGTTGTCTCGTCAATCACCTGTGGCGCACTTGCAACGATGACATATACTCTCAAGACCACCTTCTCCAAAAGGTAGTTATCGTGTGATTCGCTTGTCTCCAACACCAAGTGTACCTATCTGCCAGATTTGGTTCTGGGGCCAACCCTGTATTGCCCTTCAAGAAAAGTAAATCATTCGGAGTTAGACCGATGTTGTCCGGACCGTCTGCGGCAACAGGAACCAGTGGTATGTGGTTCACTATGAGCTCCACTTCAACCAATGAAGTTAGGTGGGTTCCGTCATCGATTTGTAGCTCTCGGCAGATTGCAGTCAAAATACGTCCGACAGAACGAATCAATCGCTCCCATACTCCGCCCCGGTGACTAGCATACGGTGAGTCGAAGTGCTATTGAATTTCCTTTTGTAAGAGCTTGTCACTGACGGACTCGTTACTTAAGTTGCGAACCCAGTCTCCAAGCTCTTTGTCAGCGGCTACAAAATTGGTACCGTTATCAGAAAAAACAGCCTCATGCCTACCCCTGCGTCCGCCGAGACACTCCGACTGCACTGATCTGAACAAATCTTTTTCTGCCGTTTTCGTCTCCCTTAAACTCAAGGAGCCGGCTTTTAAAATCAATTCCGAACGCCCACCGTGGAGTTTTATAATGTAGCGCTTGAACCGGGTTAGCCACGCTACGGCTTCGAGCAACCGAGTCCAACTTGAATATTGAATAATAAGTTTATGCAGGCCGTTTGCTCGTACAACAAAGTTGACGCGAGCCGGTGTATTCTTTAGTACGATGTCGTTGGGATCAACAAGAGAGATGGGTTTCGGAGGCCATGACCTGCAAAATCGACTCAAGAACTCAGGACCTTTCAGCCACTTTTTTCTCAGTAGGCCGCCCCTCAAACCGCGCAAAGCTAAGTCAGCCGGATTTTCTTCGGATCTCACGTGCCTCCATTGTTTGGGCGTCGATGACTGGTGGATCACAGAAAGGCGGTTAGCCACAAACGTGCATAATCGAGTTGAGACCTTGTGTATATAGTGGAGAAGAATAATAGAATCAGTCCAAAAATAATTATATCGGAACATCTGACTCACGTTGATAACGATGAGTCCATGTAGCTTTACAGCCAAGACTGCTGAGATTAATTCGATTTGCGGGAAGGTCACCGCTTGGGATGGTGCAAATCTAGCCTTGCCCAACAGCAGTGCGCTGTTTCTGGCACCTTCATTCGAGTCAAGTATCTCTACACTACTGCTCCATAACCCACTTCCGATGCATCACGAAAAATATGCACCTCTGATAGCTCTGTCAAAATAGCGTGCGAATACAGCATGCAGCGTGGAACTCGGAAGTCACCAAGAGCCTTTAAGCTCGTCAGCCAGGCTTGCTACCCTTTGCGATCTTCTGGACACGACGGCTCATCTCATCCAAGACCACTCTTGCACAACTTCTGAAGCAGTCGTTCGCCTGGCAGCAGTCATGGCGGGACAAAGCCCAAAGGGTCGTATAGTGAGGAAACACAGGATAGCATCCCTTTCGTTGTCTCCGCTCTGTCTAGAAGCCGGAGGCTCAAGCGGAGCTCATCCGTTTCAGCGTCCCACTGGATACCGAGAGTTCGTAGTGATGATAGGGATTTGGCTGCGATATCTATTGGAGATGGTAATATCTCTGAGGTCGGTATTGATGCTAGCATCTCACGTCATTCGAAACCTTGTTTATCAGCCGGAAGCATCCTTTAGCCTACATGTCACAAACCTCTCACAGAACGTTCTGCTATCTCCGCGTTGGAAACAGAAACTAGACAGTCATCAACATGAAAACTCGTCCAAACTGATTCGCGAGTAGGAAATTCATACAACGACCCACAGTCCTCAGAGGTGTGTCGTAATACATAACTCGCACGGAGGGGCGAGGAGGTAGAGCCGAAGGAATGGGAGGTCTCTTGATACCCTACTGGATCTCTTGCACAGTTGTGTTCGGGCCACCACAAAAAACGGAACATGCCTCGGTCACGAACGGGGGTGCGTACTTTCGGAACCATCCCTTCGATATCCGCTGAAATCGCCACTTTCTCTATACGAAATCGTAGCAATACGCCTACCAGGTTTGAAATCATGTCATGGCCCTAATTAAGCCTGCCATTCAGGAATAGTCCCTGGTATTTAGCCACGTTGTCGAAGTAAACTTTGAGCTTTCCTGTTTTCTTGGCGTTAAGTACAAGGTGGTGTGGCGGGTACACCGGTGCGGGTAGCTTGGATCAAGATGAGCTTGTGGACCCTTCCAACACACCCACGTTCAATGTGATGCTGTATCACGTCCGCGTACTCTGAGAACGTATCTGCATCACGGTTAAACCTACTCTTAAAGTACAACAAACGTTTCCGAATCATTTTGAAGTTGAGGTGCTCACACTTCTAGCCGATCAAATTCAAAAGGTGATGGTGATGACTTCAAACAAGTGTACAAATGAAATTAACAAAACGGTAGACACAAAACGTAAAAATGAATTACAAAATATGACTTTGAACTGCGGACACTATAGTCTTGGAAGTGGAGGAAAACAGACTGACAAACAGTGAAATATATGAAGTATCGATGTCAGTGAACTACCAAACAGTTTGGCGCATTCAGAGCTACAGTAGCCAAAGAAATCGGACCCAATAAAAACAACAGTGAGACAAGTCAAGCTAACTTGGTCAGGAGAGAAGCAAGTAAGCTCGTGTGAATGTCGTTCTTATGAAGCGACTGTCATTTTCGCGCGAATTCTGGATTTCGAATACTTTTACAATGGTAAAATCCAAATTTCAGGCAAAGTACTTACAATTCATCAACTAATAGTAAACAGTATTGACGAGGAGGTTAAAACACGTTGAATGGCTGCGTGCAATCGGTGGATCATAAGTATCTCTGTAGTCTCTGAGGTGAAAATGCTTTTCAAGTTGCCGAAGTTCTTATAATTTTGCTGTGCGTTTCAGTTCCAAAATTGTTGAATTTCTGTTGCTGGAAAATCCTAGTGTTTTAATCTTCCGAAGACGTAAGCAAGTAGTGTGCTGTGGTTCAATGGCATAGGAATCAATGGGAAATAACGAAAGGTTTCACTTTACGTTAGTCAGGAGAATTAATGGTGGAATATAATGAAAGTCGATGTCAGATGTGGCAATATATGCTTTCCTTTAAACCTGGAAGTAATTAGGCAGAAAAGCTTGATTAAACTCCGGACAATTGAACCGTCGTTGAATCATGAGGACTACGCCTTCTATGATGCTGCAAACTCAAGATACGTCACAATCATATTGCGACGAAGGATTATGCGCAAAAACTGGACACGTCAGTGGTATTTTCTTAGTTATCTTCGGCATGCATAGACGTCGGTTGCTACCACTATTGCAAATTTTCCATGGAATCATGAAGTACGCCGGAATGTGGATGAGGTGACCCGCTGAACGGGCGACATCGTGAAGCGCTTCCCGCATGAAAGCTTATCACAGATCCACGCAACTGTTTTAGCTAACGAGTGAAGGCAAACAGCACTCCGTGTCTGAATACATAACTGCTCCAGCCATTTGTCCCACCTTACAAATTACGCCAAACAACACACTATGCTTAAACACTTATAACTGCTCCTCCCATTCGTTCTACTTCACGAGTTAAACAAACCAGTACCCCATGCTCGAACACACATAACTCCTCCGTCCATTTGTCCTACTTCACGTGTTAAGTCAAGCAGTAATCCACGCTTAACAACCTGTAACCGCCTCTCTCGGTTGTATACTGCCTGTAGGCGAGCAAGTGGGGAAGTCCTACAAAGGTATGCCAGTTTTAGCACGTTCCACGTTCGAAGAGGCCGAAGCTGCTGGCCCACCAACCGTCGAATTGGCGGGTTGTACCCCGCCAGCCACCGCTCATAAATGGGGTCACAACCTTTGTGAACAGCAATGAATACTACAAAACGTATTGCCGTAGGGCAGAAATGTCTCCGGAACAGCGACAGAATCTGAATGCAAGGAAGCCACATCGAACGGTAGAAAATACAATCGCATATGACCTGCACGCTATCCACGACGAAAGCGTCGCCATCATGCTGCACACGAAGCTGCAATGCTCAAGGTGACTACTATAAAATCGCTTACCTTGCACTCAGATACTGTTTCGAAATGGAGCCGTCGGGTCCGTTCGTTCGGATGTTTTTGGACGAGATGACTTGCGAAGGTGGTCATTCTGTGATGAATGTTCTTCACGTACAATTCATCATCCACAACTTGACGGCGGTCGCATCCGTACTTCGTTTGTATTTCGTACCCCCGCATCAGCCACTCGCTGTGGATCCATAATATTTGAATGGCGACGACTAGGAAATCTCTTGGATGCGTCTTCTTCTTCAACCGCCGTTTGCATTCTCTAGCCTATTATTCGTATGATTGCCGAAGTGAACATCACTTTGCGTATGAATGGCCCACTTAGGCTTGATGTACGGACAATGACACAACAGATAATTCGGAAACTTTTTATCGGTTCTGCGGATGATATGCAGGTCACGTTTGAACCTACGGTATACCATGTAAACGTGCAACTTACTGTTCCTCATTGTTTACCGTAGCCATTCGGTGGAAGAGATAACGACTGCGGAAGGAGTCCCTATTTTAGCGAACATGGCTAACAAATGTTACCCACTTACATGCTTACGTACGACATCGCGTACATGAAAGTAACAGAACATTACTTCACAGCCGAAGACCACACGGGCTGCTCTCATTTGCGCAGCCATCTTATCCATGGCAAACGACTTCACCACAATGCGCTCGTCCATCATTTCCCGAAAATTTCCGAACAGTCTACGTAGTGAAGCCTACTTCTCACTACGAACGTACCTGTACATCACGGGTCGGCCGTGTCCCATGCCATCTGTTAAGAAGAACTGCTATAACCTCCAGCTTTGAAGGTATGAGGAAATGTTTAATGACATACTTGTGCCTGTTTATCCCGTGGATGGCATCCACATTCACAACATGCGGGAAGCGTCGGAATAGTTCAATTTGCGTTCGCTAGGCAAAGCAGATATACGTATACTTGTTGTCTTCATCCCGCATGGAACGCACCACACCTATCGCACAAATCATCGGCAGAACTTTCCCAAGGTTCTCGATGTTCCGTTACCATTGTTACACAAAAAACTCACTTGACATTGCAAGCTCTAACTTGTGGCGGATGTTTCCAACGTTAGCGGTTGTGATAAACTTCCCCTAAACATCCGTTACGTACTGCTTAATATTAGCAGTTAGAACAATGTATTGGAACAGGCTCCTGCATTCGTTCCATTCACTGACGGTGAGTCCACGATCCGTAGGATGGGACTCACATAGCAGACGACTGAGAGGGTGGTTGTGCTCTAGCTCGAAAGAGCACCGAACCAGACAGGCATTTCGTCGGACCACATGAAATCGTGATCGTGCAAGGTGTGTCGCGAGAACTGAGTAATCAAATATGACAGTTAACCCACCAAACACGTCGCACACCCCTTCATACACTCCTACGCCTTTTATACTTCGTACAACGATAATAAGTCTGCATGATTTTCAGGGCACCACGCAACCTCATCTTATCGTACTTCAGAACCGTTTTTGACCTACAGCTCGTCCCACGGAAGTCAATAACGTCCACCTCCTCCACGTACCTTTGAAGGCAATTCTGGAACTGTGAATAAGTGCGAACTTCACGGCTATCAAACATCACGTTGAGAGTCGCAATATAATCCATTTTTTGCGAACAAAAATTGAAGAAATATAAAAAAATCATGAATAAATGAAAAAATGAAGCATTTCTCCAACATCCTTGTGGTAACGTTTCAACACGCAACCAAACACAACAACAGTGGCCATACCGAATTTCGAAAACGATAAACCATGAGGCCGTTTTCAAATAACGGTCAGTTGAAACAAACACTTTTGAGTTTAAGACGAAGACTTCGGTGATTTTAATTTCTGCACCCGGTGCCCAGCTCACAAAGCGGTTTTCCTGAAGCAGCTATTGTTCCAACCACGCAAACTGAAGAAATAAAGATATACGATTATCATTCAGGGGCATTGGTCCACTTTTCAAGCCTTATAAGTGCGTTCGTTGCCATGCTCGACGTGGAATAGCTGATCCTTCAACCTGATAATGCTCAATTTGGACTAACATTTGTACTGACCTATTCACCCCGGCAAACCATCAGGCTATAGTTATCGGTATCCGATAATGACGGTTTACTTGACTAGCATAAAAAACTCTCCGAAGAAAATTGTGGAAGAAATACTGCCCACGTCTACCTTACATAAGTGCAATAAAACCCCAGTCCACGTCTCGTGCTGTCATCCCTCCCTCGAACCCTACTCGGTAACCACTATTAACCGTTCCGTGCTATGAATTATAGATTCTAGATTAAATGTCGACCCTATAAAGCAAACTAACGTCGGAATGTCGTACGGAATTTTGACTATCACGTGATAGTCGTTCTAGAAATAGCTGCTGGTAACCCAATCACCGTGGAATACTATAACAATTGCCTGCCAATATTATATACTTTATTGAGGAAGCAAAACTATTAATATCGCGTGAAGTTTTTGTCAAGAAAGTATCACACGTACATTACATGTAACATTACATGTGATCACTCCACATTTCCACATTTAACACGTGAGAGTATGTTCTCTTTCGCGCTCCCACAAACACCCGTTATGCGAGGAAAATTTCGGCGACGAATGGACACTGGGAACCCCGTATTGACGGAGCAGTTCGTGAGATTTTCAACTTTTCCGACGTTTCCGAGCAACCGACGAAGTTCTACACTGAAGTCCGCTCAATTCTCCACCAGATTTTTTAAAGGTCCGTACTCCCCCGCGCAAACCGATATATGTGAACGTTTTTCCGATGCTAATCACGTCGAATAACGGCGAAGCTTCTCGGGGATGCGGTTGCATGTATTTTCCGAGATGACCTTGAAATATTTGAAACATCGTCCCCCACATAACCTCGTATAAGAAAAATTAGTGTACCAGCTCACATTTCGAACTGAACCTTTGGAACAAGCGAACTATTTATTTCCTCGGTGCGTACATCATACTTTTGTAAACCACAACCAATTTCTCTCTGATTATGCTCTCTTTTGTCAACAGATTTCATGTTCGTCTTATTATGTAACCATTTGTTTGCTTTGTATCGTCTGTAACTATCTGTTGTGATCGCGCACATCCGAGCGCGTCTTTCACGAATGAGTTGAGAAATATTCATTATTATTATCATTGTAAGCCATGTCTCCCTGAGAGCCAGCATATGGGATTCGGACGTCATGAACTAACCGTCTGATTTCATGTATTTCATCGAACAGACTCACACAGTCCGTATACATCTACTGGAGTGCTACTGCCTCATTTAATTTCGTGGAAAAAGAGAAAAAGTGTACGAAAAAGAGATTAGGAAGTAAGACTCAGAATTGAAGAAGCGTTGGGACTGGGCTCGGTCTTCTCTGCCGTGTTGTTCTGACGGCCCTCTTTCGAGGTTGGGGGCGCGACATCACCATCTACACATAGGCCAACGACCCTACAGGACGCTTGATCAGTACTTTTGATGTTGCAACTCGCAGCCTCTGTGCCCCTTATTAAACTCTGTTCTTTGGGATTGTGGTTGGAAGTTCTTATCTTCAGACTATTTGACTTTTACGTCTGCTGATCGTGGGGTTTGAAAGAGGGCAACGTGTTCGACGTTTTGGGACTACTGATAGAGATACCCATTGGGGCAGGCGAAAGAAATGTTTTTGAATCCCAGGATGCGACCCAAATGGACCCTCTTTGGTCCGAGATTTTGAGAGAGAGAGAGTTTTCTGCGAGACCGTCTGGTGGGTCTTGGGGTATTTAACTCGGAAAACGACTTTTAAGCGATTTTAGTGTTCTTAACACCTGCGCCTGTGCTTGGATCGTCAGCCACTGAAACCACCAGTACCAAGACGATGTCACCGCTTCCCACCACGGACACAGAGGCCTGAGTAAGCACTTCGAAAGCAGAAACTAAAACCTGTCTGCATATTTTGTGGTATCGCTTCAGTCCGCAACTCGCGTTTCATCCGATCTCGCTGACGGCCATCGAATGACACGCCCTTCAGGTTACAGTTGGCGTAGTTCGAGGCCAACACTTGTCCCACCACTTTCTCGGGGTTGAACATGGCTGGTAACGTTATCGAAAGACGAAGTGAATTTTTGGTTGTCTTGGAGTGCGGCATGCTCGCGAGTGCTGAGCCTGTGATTTCCGAGGAGAACGAATATGCTAAGAATGATTCAACTTGCTCGGTTGGGGAAGGTGTCATGAGAAGCTACCTCACAGGACAACGTCCTTTCCCTCGCGAGCCTTCTCTTTCATTTTTGTCGCAGCCCCGTTTATGTGGGCAGTAGACAGAATAACCGCCTATTTGGTGATCGCAACACCATAGAGGGAAAGCGTTACGTACTCACTTGAGGACTATCTCAACTCCATTTCAGATAGAGTCCGTTGACACTCGTCCATCGTATTTCCAATGGGAGAGATGAAAGTAGGTACAGAGTTAGGAGGAAACTCGAATTAGAAATCTCAGGTTTCCTGCGTCACTCTGCCTTCCGTGGTGCGTGCGTGACAAGTCAGCTGCAAAGCGGCGTCTCGGCTGTTGTCAGACCTGCAGCTCATACACATAAAATTGAGAGGGGAGGAGGCTAACTGCTTGTACTGGCTTTTGTTGAGGCCAGTGCATTCGAAGCTATACCACTTCCGGCAATGACAGCACTGCACACCGTTTTGTACGGACACTTTGCACCCGTAGCGACCGCAAGCGCTCATTACCTCTGTCAGTGTCTGCTAATTTCCAACACTGCTATGGCTAACGCGAATCACTGTCGAGAGGAACAAGCAACATACAATATAAAGCAGTTAGTTTTCAGTGATTTACGAGGCACACTTACGGAAAAGTCTCATCAATTCCGTCAAGCAATGACGATTAAAGTCTGTGCATGAGCCGTATGAGGCGAAGCTTAATCATAAGTCGGCAGTAATGCGATTCTGAGGAAGCAGCCAGTTATTCCCTTGCCAAGCTCGACCAAAAAAATGTTCGCTAGCTTCCTATACTTTATTAAACAACACCAAAAAGTGAATACCACATAAACGTTTCTGTAAAAAGTAACAAATCGCAATAATCGTTACATTCCACATGGTCCTTTCAGAGTTTCAATCAATCAAGAGGGACTATTTCGTTCTCGATTCAACGAATACCCTTCATGCAAGGAAATAGTCAACATCCGGACACTAGAGGTCCCGTGTGAATAGAAAATTTGGAATCCATCCGACTTTCGGGCATTTCGTAACCACTAATTAAGAATTGCCTAGTTTTCGTCCCACTAAACGGTTATATTCCGGATTTCCCGGGAATTTTTGACTCCACAGGTTCATTCCCGTATTGTTACAACGCGTTTAACAGTGCATCCGATAGCGGTGAAATGCTCTAATGTGTAACTTTTGTCATTTTATGAACACTTTCTGATATGACCCTGATTATCACGCTAGATATAGCCTTGGGAACTGTGAATGAAAACGACGTCCCTTTTTTAATTTAGCCTTGAGCATCGTGTGACCTATTTTCTCGGTAATTCGTGCATTCAATTTTGTCAGAACTAGCAACTTTGCCTTCTTTAATTGCATTGCGTTCGCCAGCAGATGTACACATTTGTCGTATTACAATTTTATTTTTGCATCGCCTGAAAATCTGTGAACTGGTCACGCGCGGTCGAGCGTTATTTATTATTATTATTATTATTATTATTATTATTATTATTATTATTATTATTATTATTATTATTGGACACATGCGCATGGGTTGACGATAACCACAAAGTGTATCCGGTTATACGGAGGGTTGAGCATACAAATTGTGTGCATCTGATCGCTTTAGAGTTGTACCTCATAATAAGCTCTAAGACCCGACGGATAGCAGTGAACCCTGTAGCCGTCGTTTAGCCTTCTCACTCGACTAGTCGCATGTGAAGCCGTTTAATGTAACTGATGCTCAGTGTCCAAATTTGCTCATGTGCATTCATATATACACCTCTCGAAAACCCTTTTCCACATTCGTAATCACGCACGCGCGCGGTCGTCATCTGTTCATTGATCCAAATGGGATGCGCCAACCAGGTGTGATTTAGTGCGTCCAAAACACGGATACGAACCCGGATGGGAACAGAAAACAGCCAGGCAATTTGAGAGGACAGGACGCAGACCAGAAGGAAGTCGTCCCGTTACGCTTGTACACCAATCTCAACAATAAAGCTCCAAAACACTGAGTAAACGTTTTTATTGCCAGTCTTTGAGATACCGTCATTTATTGGCTGGCCCTCAGGTTATCCTGGTTTAGAGTTCCACTATAACTCATATGGCTGCTGATTCGGAGATCTCTGCTGAAAATAACAAGTTGGATGATGTGAATAAGGGAACAAGCTATTGATGAGGATATGTAGACGATATCTTCTGCGTAGTAGACAGTTTAGAAGACCCTCAGAAATTACTAGACATTTTTAACAAGGCTCATAACAACGTTAGATTCGCGATGGAGGAAAAAATTAATGGGCAAATGTCCTTTCTTTACGTAGCACTGATACGCAGACCAGATGATTCACTACAGAGGAGCGTATTTGGCTAGAAAACATGGACCGGTCAGTGTCTGCATTCCCATAGATACGTACCTCGCAGTCTCAAACGTGGTCTCATACGTTGTCTGACGAACAGATCAAAGAGGACCTGTACAAATGATACGATAGAGGAGGAATTAAAGAATGTACTGGAGATTCTTAGCAATAACGCCTAACCAGAGGAGTTCATCGGCAGTAACATGCAGGACAGACAACCACGACCCTCAATGGACGTTGCCGATAAGGAGAATGTCTACTTCTCGTTGCCATTGAAGGGTGACCCAGTGGCGGAGTTGATATCGCGTCAAATAGTCAATGCTATCAACACGACTTATTATGCCGCTAGCTCGGTGGTCAAATTTCATTAAAAACGGGCGGTTCCACTGAATTTGAAGGATAACGTGCCTAATCATGTTGCCTCTTTTTTGGTCTATTCATTTGACTGTTCCTGTAGTCCGACATACATAGGTCGCACTACTAGGCGTTTATCCGGAAGAATTCGTGAACACTGTCCCGCTCGGCTTCACTCTGGGACAACAAAACGCATTATTTCATCCTTCTGGCTCATTTGATCGACTGTAATCAACACACAGACACGAAGACAACAGTTCGTACCGTCTATCGCGTCCCGGCCACCTTGTAGCGAGAGGTCAAATGTCACATCCTGTCAATAGCAGAGGCGGTCGCAATCCGACTACGTCACCCGGATCTGCGTGTACATAAACAATTCGTTCAAACTCTGAAGCCTCCTTGGCCGAACACGGCCGCCCAACCCGTGAAACAATTTGTCCCCGTCCCACTGTCCCAGCCTGATTAACACTGACTAACTATGATCAACTTCGTTTGTGTTCCTAACCACAACGAAGAAGTGATAATCTTTTATCCAATTACGTTGTCCCTTCATTTCTCCTTGATTAATAACGTTCTAACATGCCACTTAATTTTATACAATTGTACCAGCCAAAGAGGAGAATTTATCGAAAGTAACAAACAGTCTGCAGGAAGACGTTTTTTTTTCGCTGACAGTCTTCGAGGATGAATGTTAATAACCATCATTCCGTTCGCAGTTTGCCACTAACTGTAGGAAAAGTTAATTATAAATAAGTTTGCACGTATACTGTTTGGGTTGATTGGATCGGCGAGCGGGAAGCTTCTTTTCTGTGCTTATATTGAAAGTTGTGTTGTACACGGACGAAAAACACTGTAGTGAAGGCGTCTGAATGTATTAAGTTATACAGAAGCGTAAACTACAGCGTTAGACTTCACAATCTGACTAAGCCAATCCCGGTTTTTTTCCGGTAGGTGTCCAGCAGTGCGAAACACATCTGGTGTGTGACGGGTTCGCTGGAATTACATTATCTATCAAAAATCCACATTCTCCGTGCTACGGTAATCCACACAGACTGTTCATTTTACGAAAGAACTCAGTCACCCTTCATCTTTTCCTAATCGCAATGTACGTGCTTTTATCCGTAATGTTGTAATCAGTAGTGGGAGAAAACAGGCTTCCATGAATGACTTTGAAAAATGAGAAAATGACAAAAGCAACCTAATTTATTGTGGATTGTGCAATTAGTTTCTAAGAGTATATGGTCATCGCCACTCACCGCTTCTGTCTGCGTGACCAAAATTACATTGGTATGAAACCGTTTATATTAATTCCCCCATAAAACTCACCTGAACATGTAGCCTTAGTAACTCTGTGTCTGGTACAACCGACATATTGACCAGTCATTTGGCTCATCATCCTTTCAGTGACATACATACGGTTTATGTTTGTTTCATTCAATTCACACACACTAGTTCATTCACATCGCTGACACTGTGGGAACTTCCATCAAGGTCACCAACACAAAAAAGGTTCTATTCACTAAAACCCCTGTACGCACACATGAAAATTTTGTCCATCGGCTTTTTCAGTCAACCACGGCATGCTCTTAAATTCATTCACGAACGGGATCTCATCGGAAAACTGTTGAAGCTTACACGTACGTATGTTTAAGTTAAATGTTTGGCACGTATCACATGTTGCTCAGGCTCTCGTATGCAATACCTTTCTCCCCATTAGGCGATCAGAAACACGTTTGATTAACAGTCAAGTGCGCGTATGTTTTCAGCTTATGTCGAACCGAGTGAAATTTATCAGCCCATACAGACTACCCAATTGAAGTGCTTAACGTCCACTACGAGCATTTTTCTCTTCTCACATTTCGCATGGGCTGCTCCGTGGAGAAAGTAGGGAGCTACAAGAGTTGTGCTGAATCCGGTGGTCTGATTGTAAAACGTTCTGACCGACTCCGGCTTTTTCCAAGGTGTGGAAAATCTGGACAAAGAAGCTGTTCGTTGGATGGTGTAGTAGATAAAAACACTATGTAAAGTTTGAATACGAACACGAAGCAAAAATGCAATGAGAATGAAGAACTGACTCACAATAGTTCGCAAAGGTGCATTGGTTTAGGGGTCCAATACACCGAACGGAGTATCCAATGAGTACAATATGCCGTGCCGCTCCCGAGGGATTTTGACGTCACAACGGTGATAACTTTGACAGCAGACGAATATGGAGATGTGCTGGAATAGACGGTGGATTCTGTTAACCTTTAACTTTCCAAAAACCTGTGCACAAGCGACACTGAAGGCAGAGAAAACGCAGTGCTCGCGACCTTGGAGATGAAATTTTTATTAGTGAGTATTGAGTCATTCGATTCACGATTTAAACATTGAGTGTACATGTGAAGTTGAGAGAGGTGAAAATTGTGAACAGTAAAAATTATGAAGTATCAAATACTTTACAAATCGCTACAGTGGTAACCATAGTGCTCCAGGATTCAGTCCGACGAATTCCAACCAATGATTGCACTTACTTCTCCGATAACAGCTGTAGTCATCAAAGAATCACCGACGAACGTCTTCGTTATGTACCCTGAAACCGCTGAAATCGGCGGGATCAGTAAATTGTACAAGACACCATGTTACTTCCCTTTAAACTGTCACAAATAGGATCCTCATTCTGCTATCGTAATAATAATTCATATTCCTCAACGTATCTATGAGAACCACACTCCGATGTGCGCAAACATTGTAGATAATTACAGGCCATGCGAAAGAGCGAATAATTGCATAACATGACAAACGTGAAATCAGTCAGCAAAAAGGCGTAATCAGAGGGAAAAGAACTGCAGTCTACAAAACGTTGTCACCTGCGCCAATAAAGAAGATAGTTTGCTTGTTCCACAGATTTAGTCCAAACCGTGTGATGTCACATGAACTTGCCTTATGCCGTTATTTTAGACAGTTTGGTGTCGAGCCGGAAGGTAAGTCCAAATGCATCGTCAGAACATTTCGCCATCGGTTGAGGCGAGTGGCATGATGAAAATGTAGACGTTAGTCAGCTTGAATGATGAAGGACGGAGCATTCCAAAATCGGACGAACAACTGAGCAGACCGACGCAGGACTCAAGTGATCGCCCGAAAACGCCCAAGAGTTAGAAATCTCGCGAATCGATCGGGAAAAACAGGTCTTGACCGTTGATCTGTCGCAAAAGTTTACCCAGCACAACTGACGTTTGTGGGGGCAAGAAAAAGAGCGCGTTTCACGCGTTAAATGGGAAAATGTGGTGCTCACACTGACTATTACGGATGATACATATGTAATTTTTTGAAAAAGGAATACATGTGTAAAAGAAAGGACACATACACAGCGGTGCATTACGTACGCCGTAGCAGCAAATAATAATATTTAGTTCTGCTGGTCAACATGTTTCGTGATAGATTCGAATTCCCGATGTGTGTGAAACCGGGTAGCCTGACTACGCACAGTTTAACTCCGGCTTTTATGCACGTGTCTCTCCAAATCTCATAACGCTGCTGAGCTGGAACCTTCGGGCAAATACTAGAGCATCCATTAAACCCCGGGGGATCACAGACTTTCCGGGCAAGCGGACTCATGTGCGCTGGCGCAGTGGCTCGAACACCCGGTGCGCAAATACTAGATGCCTTGATGTCAGGTGCAGCAGCTGCATAATGTTTGTCGACGATCGTACCTGCGCAGCAGATGCGAATAATAATTTTGAACCTCGAATGGTTGGATGCAATGATCTAGAGGACCGGATGCTGCCTCGTTTGTGGTGCCAGTGGTAATCTTAAATTGCGGTGGTCTAGCGGACTCAGAAAGAAGAAACTGGGCAACATTCACGTTCGCTGCAATTTGTGGTGCCGACCGGCGGTGGTTTTGGGGCAAGCAAACGCATTTCAATTAGTTTGATATTAAGGGTTTGTAAGTTTCTTCAGACGTTCCCGTGACACGTCATATGAACCAAGGCAGTGCAGAAGAAACACTGTATACCACGATAAATATTTCACAAAATATTCAAGCACGGTCCGAGGTTCAGCCGTTTCAACGTGACCGCTAGGTCGTTCCTGGCGATTTGGGATAATCCACTCAGTAAAATGCAATCGACAGTTGCGATACGGTTCACTCAGCGACCGGAGTAATGGGACTATTTTTCAAGTCCAGAAACGACAAAAAAGATGATCGACAGGATTAGTATTTACACGGCACCGTTGGCAAAACCACATAACTGTTCTCTCGCCTTGATTGTGAATTAACCAGAAACCCAAATAATTCAGCAGAAGATAAGCGCTGAGGTTGGAACGACGGAAAGCTGGATTGCGAATGGCTAACAATGAATGGGTAATGGGCTCGTTGGAACAATTGGGTCTAGATAGGGATGAGAGCGTGGCAAACCATAATAATAATAATGCCGTTCTATGCCTAGAAAATTTCAGTCCGCAATGAATAGACGTTAGAAACCCCGTGTTGACCAAGCAGTTCGCGAGAGTTTCGACGTTTCGACGTTTCGAACAATCGAAGAAGTCCTGCGCTGGAGTTTTGCTTCAATTCTTCGCCGGATTTTGCGAAATTCCCGTCCTCCCTTGCTCGTCGATTATCTCACATTTTTCCGTAGCCAATATATGTAAATAACGGCGGATCCCTCGAAGATGCATTCGCACAGTTATTTCACGGATGAACCTTGAAAATAGTGTGAAAACATCGTCACCCACAAAACCTTGTATATAAGAAAACTTAATGTAGCATCTCGTCTTTTGAACAGAATCCAATGTGGAATGTAGACGGGAACCATTCCCTTTGCTGGTTTGTGCATTCAAACACTTCGTGGACCGCAACATC
>LOND01001977.1:10197-24774 GCA_014220965.1 Paragonimus kellicotti | reverse complement strand
ATTCCGCCGTTATTTGACATAATTGGCTACGGAAAAATGTTGAGATAATTCGACTCGAGCAAGGGAGGACGGGAATTTCGCAAATCCGGCGAAGAATTGAGCAAACTCCAGCGCAGGACTTCTTCGATTGTTCGAAAACGTCGAAACGTCGAAACTCTCGCGAACTGCTTGGTCAACACGGGGTTTCTAACGTCTATTCATTGCGGAAAATTTTCCTAGCATATCGGATGTTTTCAAGAGTGAGAAAAAGAACACAATATTACAAACAATACAAGGAAGAAAATTATAATAAATAAGCAATGATAGTCATAAAAAGGAAAATATAGACAGGTTACATGTGCAGTCATGGTACATAATCCGTCAAGTTTATTCACGGCACTTAGTGAAGGAGAAATGTAGACAAGTTCAGGTTTTGAAACAGTTCGTTCCCTTCAGAAGTTTGAACAAAACCAGTTAGAACACGAAAACTGGTAGATGCAAGCATTTCGTATTGACTCGTCAGTACCAAATTTCATAAAATGGAGTGGTTTTTCATGGCAAACAGTCCGGGGGTTTGTTAATCAATAGGTAGTTTAAGATAGATCGCTAATTCGAAAGAAGAATCAGGCATCCAAACGGTTATTCCTGGACACGGAAAGCTGACTTTAGGCGATCGATTGTGGCCGCTTTAGCAGACCTCGCGAATCTAGAATCTGAGTGATGCGACAAAATTCTGAGTGAACAAACCTGATCGATTGCGTGACTAGTGGTCAGAACGTGTCTAGCGACTGATGAAACTAGCTGCTTAGGTGTTTCGGCAACGTTGCCTCCCTCTGCTAACGGAATTTTGCACTTATTTAGGCAAATATGCATTCGCTCTTCTGATCAGGCATCTTTCAGTTCTGCCTATGAACTTTTTCCGAAGTTACATGTTAACTGGTATACACAGTGTGACGTGCATCGATCGGCTGGTCTCCTTTGATTGGAGATACTGCTAGCTTCTGGGCACGAGAGGGTAAACGGAGTTCAGCTACACTGAATGTCCATTTAAGTGAGGTTCTCAGTCGTTGCGTTGTGTGCGAATGATGTGGTCACCCGTAAAAGCAATTCTATGTTGACCGTCTTTCTTTCACACTGATCACCTCCTTGGATGTTGCTGTCTACCGTGACTCTCTAAGAACTTTGGAGGGTAACCATTTGATCACAAGGTTTTCCATGTTAGGGTGACCATAATATGCGGCAGAAGACACAACCTTGTTGTATCCCTCCACTTCCAGATTCGCGAGGTTCGCTAAAGCGGTCAAAACCAGTCGCCTCAGGTCAGTTTTCTGGGTTCAGAAACAATCGTTTGAAAGCCTTACTCGTCTCTGGAATTAGCGACCTATCTTAACCAGTTTGTTGATCACTAAGCCCTTGAATTGGTTGAATGAAAAACCGATCCATGTTATTGTAAATTTGGTACTGACGAGTCAATACGAAATGCTTGCATCTACCAGTTTTCGTGTTCTAACGGTTTTGTTCAAATTTGGGATCGAAGTCAACGTTTCACATTTTACCAAGCATAAGACGAAAGACGTACCAAAAAATTCCAACAAACGTAACAATGTCTGATTGAAGTGTTTAAATTTTTGCGTGACAAATGAAACTGGGCTAACGATTCACAGTACCAGCATTTGGATTTACACGATCTCACACTTGGTATAGATTATTCCAAACCAATAAGTATTTTAAGAAGGGCAGAGACGAGGAATTGAAATATGGACGCATTTTAACCTATCTTCAGTCAACAGCTGTCCACAGTGAGGTCGCCCATTCATTTCTCATGCAGTTGGTGCAAGTGGCTGGGAGATGTTTCCCGGATGACATTTACCCACACAGTGTATTCAACTTTTTTGCCGCGAACAAAGTACTCGGGAGACGAACAAGTAGTTTGGAGTATGACTCCACCAACAAAGAACCAATACATCTGATGGCAATTTGCCCCAGCGTGGAAGTGTATGGCAACTAAGTAAACGCTCGATTCGACGCACCTTTGGGCAGTCTGTATCACACTAACTCGTGATGACTGAGCGCTTTGTGCTCTCCTCACGGAAACAGAAAAACTGGTGAGCAGATGACGGTTTATGTCCAGTGCACGCAATGTTCCTGACGGGTTCAACATGGCACGTAACCGTAGTTCATCCATTCGGAGCAATTATAGGGTTTGTGCAAATCTGACTGGTTTGCAATTTCTAACACAATTATAGAAAACGGACTGTTTATCTGTTCCGTCTAAAGCTTCAGAGTGAAGCAGTACCCCCATGAGGTGAGACAAGACTGAGTTGGCTACTCAATAAACGTAGTTTCAATAGGTAGGTGTATGATACGTTCAGAACCACAGTGGAACAGCTCGTGGATTTCGGGTTCGATCATTAACTGTGATGCAGATGAGGACGGTTTAGTGGGAACTGTTTTTGTGAAGAAGATTCCCGCCATTTTAATCCAAGATATAGTACGCTCACCTCTTTTGGTAAGATAGGTGATGTGGTCCCGTTAGGTGGGTTACGTGTTCAAGTTGTATTATAACAAATAGCTCGTAGATACGACGGGCTGTGTGATATACTTGATGGGTTCAAGTAGTAAGAGCCAGGGAAAAGGTTTACGTTTAGCTGTAGTCACCCAGCTTAAGTTAACGCGTTAAAAACGATTCAGTCTGAGTCTGAGCACAGTTGATCTGATGGTTTGGCAGGTAGAAGAGACAGCCTCATCACCGCGGGGTATGGTAATCATACTGGACTTTTGGGGCACGCTTTGTCAACCTTTAAACCGAAAACGTGACCATCCGACGTCATTTTATTTCACCAAATCATTTACCAATGCATGTGCTCAATCTCCTCATCTTGGCAGCTGTATTGATTACAACTTAGGCGTTTTAGTTCTGTTGTGTCCGTCAGCTGCTTTGCGAACGGGTACTTCCATGTTTTGCACTCCAAATCGGTAGTCCACGGTACTTTTATTAAAACGGAGCTCATCTTCGTTGTTTTAACATGACAATTCAGAAGTTAGGTTTTTGCTGTGAACAACACTGTGATTAGAGTAACCATTTACAACGTTCTGCGCCAGGTTATAACCCACTTATCTGGAAACGACTTGTAGTCATAACCACTGAGCATGTTTGCTTATCGATTCTGTTCGCTTGTTTATTTGTGTCGCGTATTCCGCGCCGTTACCAAGTTTGCTGAAAAATCCTTCTCAGGTGTGCCTTCTACTTAAATGATTTATCCAACCATGTTGTGTTGTTACCTCGTGATTATGCAACCAAACCAAACAAACAGTCGTGCACATTTTTACTGGTCCTAAGTTCTTCGTGCAATCTGCTCGCCTCTTTTAACGTGTGTCACACGGAACGTACCTGTTTTGTTTTACCTGCTCCGTCACAGAGACCTATGAAACACCTTCCTGTATCCGTCTTGTAATAGCTACTTAGAGTGATGCAATCGACGGATATTTTTACGTTAGAGTTTCACTTTTGGGGTCGATCGCCACGGCCTAACTGTGTAGTTGATCGTTAAGCGTATTTTGTTGTTTACCCAATAGTACCGTAAAATATTTCACCAAATCTCATTTTGAACTCGATGATTGTTGGTTATTTTACAATGGTCGAGGCCGGTTCGGTCGTAACATCGTGGCATCATGATCTGATTCAGTCTTGTAACTCGGAGTATTCCGTGTGCACATGTGCATTCCACAAGATCATCATAGAAGGTCTCACTAATATAAATTAGGAAGAAGTTATTCAGTTCTCTCAGTCTGTCCTCTGATTACGCATCAATGAAAAAGGCGAGGTCGTCTCTTTTTCGTCAGTCTGTTTGGGGCCATTCAGGGAAACTTTCGTGACTCTTTTTCAAGAGGGATTATGCGCCGTCATTTTTGAAGGCAGATGTCTTTGTTTTCTGTCCAATACTTGAAAGATAGTTCTTTCATTAGGCAGGTGCAATAGAGAACCATAAAGCCGGCCACAAAATGGTGTCCGGTTTTTTTTCTGATAGTCCGCGTTAGCTTTTATATGTTTGGACGCACTATCAGCATTGTAAAAAAGACTTTTCCTTTGCAGATAAGATCGCACTGTACATTTTTTACCCACTGCGAGATAATCCTTTTACGTTGTCCAAACAACCCAATCATCAGTGCTCTATTGAAATGACAACATCATATGGACCAACTGACTTTCAAGAAGAACTTGTTCGCTGTTCACATACGTGCAACCTGGAAAATCTCACCTGAGTTTGTCGATAGAGCTTGTGCAGGAATCAGTGAGCAAATTTGACACTCACTTCAACAGAATCACGCAAAAGCTTCGTCCACTGTTGTCATCAGAATCATCGAGACATATTGAGGCAGGCTGGATGTCATAATTTCTTTTATTGCGCAGAATGTTGGAGGACGCGCCATTGGCTCCGACTGTTTTTTCGTCCTCTCTTTCTTCATAGACTTTTTAATGCCCTAATTGTTGGCATTAACGAACATCCAAAATGTCAATCAGCCACTGAATTTTCTTCCTAGCCCACACCATCCCACGCAGATTCATATGCAACCGAGCTTTCCTAGCTACCTTTAATTTCTGAATTTCGTAGGCACGCTATAAGACACTCGGGCCTGTTTGATGGAATGAATTGAACCACTGCCTTTTCATCAGTTGCAACACAATCAGCCTGCGGGTACTGGGGTCCGAACGGCTGATTCGGACTTCTGGTCCATGAACGGAACTAAGCATGCTAACGGGGTTATGACGTAATATATAAGCTTGAAAAGCCGAACAGCACTCGCGGATTTCTGGCTTGTGCACACCATCCAGTCAATTCTTTTTGAAATAAAGCACCGTGTTCAAAGTCTCCTTCCATTAGAACTCGTCAGTGATGCATCTCACCACCGGGGGTTGAATCGTCCCGCAATTTACCAGCAGACCCAATTTGTGTGGCGCGTGCAGAAAGGAAAACCATCAAAGTAGGATAGATCTTACCGCACTCCGCGGCGGTGACCGCAGGTTATCTCTCGAACTATTTTTAACTGATAACTTGAGTTTGGAGTGAAATGTTTATCTTTTGTCCTCCATTCTCCATACTTCGCGATTCAGTGGTTTGTCTAACGACAGTTCCGTTACGATGACGAAGCACTGAGGGTGAATTTATTGTGTTAACATAGTGTGTCCTATAGTGCAAAGCAGCCACAAACATTAATTAACTCTGTTTTCTGTTCCCAACTTACCAGTGAAAGCAACTAAGGGCCTAGGCTTCACGAATATCGGCTTGTGTTTTGACGTGGAAAGAGGAATTCCAAGGTTGTATTAAATCGCCGGTGTCCCACTGAGACACTTTCAAGCATAATTCGACAAACTCTTATTGTAATGCTCACAAACCATTTGCGGCACTCCACTCACTTCGTGTTCAACTCACTCAGGAGATGTGAATTTGAACAAGGTTCGCGTCTGTCTACAAACCTTGGTTTGCATCGGAACTCAACTAAAGTTCACACGGTACGTTTGTCATCTTATGTTTGGCATGATGCAGATAGGTTGATTCTTTGAGGCCCGTTTGGTTTGTTTGTAGAAAGCCGGATCTGAGTTCGTTGGTTCGTCTTTACCGCGCGCAGTGAACAATCATCACAAATTTTGTACCATAACTGCACCTAAAATAACTGCTTTCTTTTTTTTTATAACTGTCGTTGCTTATCCATTGGACTTTTCCCTCTTGGTGTTGTCTGATACGTTCTACTGTTCATATACACTCGATGGTTCCAGTGAGCTCATTTCCACTTGACCGGTAGCTGTTTTCCGATTCGTGTCTGCTCACTCCATTTTGAATCCCT
This sequence comes from Paragonimus kellicotti, assembly GCA_014220965.1. NCBI lineage: Eukaryota > Metazoa > Platyhelminthes > Trematoda > Plagiorchiida > Troglotrematidae > Paragonimus > Paragonimus kellicotti. The sequence goes on along the minus strand of LOND01001977.1, from coordinate 18,951 downwards.
TCCGGCTTGATAATTTGTGTACTCGAATAACTCACCGCCATGTTGAGATAGCACCTTTAGTGCAATTTTATCGAACAGTACTGCATAAATTCTAATACTTTCCGATCGCTTTTCTGACGTTTTTGGACTTGGAAGATAGTCCCGTTAACCCGACCGTCTGAATAAACGTCACTGGAAAGTTATTGGAATTGTCGAATACGCGTTACTGAGTGAATTACCCTAAATCGCCAGGAGCGATTTAACACTGTATTTGCTTTGTCTTGTCCTGTAGAAAACTCAAGTCTACTGGTAGTTCAATGACACGAAGTGTCTGTGACACTGCCCTCTGCTTCGCTAACGTTGTTTGAAATTATTCACAGTATTCTGTTTATGGTTTGCTGTAACTATGGTCTGTTGAATTAAACTGCTGGCATTATTTAAAGACTTTCACTTCCCTTCAGACTTTGGCTGAAGGGTCGAATGGCCAGTTTTAAGCGTGACCAAATATACGTGTATGTTTAGGTTACTAATTTAGCATAACCGAGCACTTATTCTGTTATCACCCAATTCACGGCAGTAGTAATTTCAGTGAGTCTTAAGTGACCAATGAACTGTTGAACACCGCTTATGTTGAACATTCACTTCGGAAAGAAACATATTGCTTTGCGCTACGGGTTATTCTGTGGTCCTGACGCGTATGACCAGAACCTTGTATTCTGGAACCCCACATCAGTACAAGGCCTATATCCACGTTATCCGCACGTAATAAGGTAGTTGCGCAGGTGTTTCATCTGTCCAAAATAAGGATATGTAAGTCATCAAAAACTGGTTTCACTAGACATTTTTTCTCAGACGGAGTGTTCGTTGGCCCTACGTAAGGCGTCTTTCTCGAACAGAGCGTCTGGCGGACGTTGTGGTATCCATATTGCTCGAGGTGACTTCAGTCACAAAAAGGACAGTGATAATCATTTTAACGTCTTCGTCCAGGGGTCGACAATGGGTCACTTGATGCCAAAAGTGACATTGATGGCTTCGAGTCATTGAGGAACTCATGCTGCGACGGGAATCTGTATACTGCAAATAACCGAAATCTCCGCCAAGTTTTTTCACTTCATTTGTGGTGCGCCTGTTTTGTCACTGAACATTGTGCACACTGAGCAAAACGTTGTCAGCTCTCCGGACCCAATGTTGACATAACGGGGCAGACCCCGTCGTCGACACCACCTTTTTCAACCTTTTGTTCTGAACATAACGAACGAGCAACGACGAGTAGATTTGAGTAGGCTGGAGCTCTAAGTTTACTTCGCCCCACGACCCTTAATTTTAACCCAGAAATTGCGTATTAATTCTCATTTGATGCGGCCCGTTTTGTACGTTTATCCCTCTCTTCTATCATTCGTATACTGGATTCTGTGAACCCCAACAAGCCTCTGAGGGCCGATAGAATTCAGCATGCCTCCCGTGAGACGAGTGCCGTATATGTAACTCCCTCTATACCAGAAGTCTTCCAACATTCAATATAATGCTTATAAGTTACACGTAAGTGAGGTAGAAGAAGAACGTAGATGTCGCGATGACAACCTTTCCAGAAATTCTCCCCGCGATGTATATGCTTCAACTCCACTTTCGACGAAAACGCCCAGTTGCGCATAACAGCCATATCAGAACGTCAAGTTGATGTACGGGAAACATAATTTTTGCCACAGTGCAGCCCAATCCTTTCAACTAGTATTTCCTCCGGTTACTCCAGCACCCGAATACATGCCTTCTCCTGACTACTGACAAGTAGTACAGTGTGTTCGTTCACCTTTACTACACATTTTTTATCTTCTCTCTTTTGTCATCTGTGGACCGTATTTTGTGAACATTAATAAGTCTCTGAGAGCCGATGAAACCCAACATGCGTGTCATAAGACGAGTACAGCATCTATCATCCCGTCTCTTTTAGGTGTCTTCAAACAGCCAGTACAATGCTACTAAGTTGCCTTGTGAGTGTCAGTACTCCATCATATTTCCATTATATGGCAGCGGACACCGTCCAAACCCATTGAAATATCGTAAAGATGCACTTCTTCTTGTCTTGTTGGACGTGTTGCAGGCGTTCAGAAAGAACGCGTTTTATACTTGTTAGTAGGCCAATATATCTGCGTCATTCTTAGCACGGTTTTCAACATGGCTATTTATGTATCGCTAATCACATCCTGGCCTCGGATGAATAAACAGAACCCGCCTATCTGGATATCATCTGTTCATAGTCCTTTCAAGCCTCCGACAAAACCTCTCGTTTGCACTTGTTTTGCAAACATTCCTAATTTGATTTCCGTCACTGCTTGTCTGTCGAATAAACCGTCCTTTGTTCAGTCGGCGCCCCCACACATCTGCTGGCTGTAAACATTCAACTCCCTGCTTAGCCGACCCCCTCAGGTCACGGTTCTACTTCTCCAACTCTTACAATAGATCATCTAACCTGTCTAACTTACAACTGTCTTCTATATGCGGATGGAGACAAAACGTGGCATCATAACAGCTTTTTTTTACAGAACTTGGCTGAATCCCGCTGATCAATCCCAGTGCCCATTATTCTCGCTCTGTGGTCACTATACTACTCCGGATTGAGCCAAAAGTGAGGTTCTTAATCTTCCGCTCACGGCCGGTCATATATATACTCATGTATAGTGTCCACAATTCACAGTTATATTTCATAATTCATTTTTGTACATTTCTGTATATACCGTTTTGTTAACCTCATCTGTACACTTGTTTGAAATCATCAACTCACTTTTGAATTTAATCGTCAACACGAATAAACGGGAGTTACCGCGCACCGTCTCTGCCTTCTCCATTTGTGCGGATTTTGAGCTGGTAAAGCAGTTGCACGTTGAAATATTTTAGCTCCGCGTGTTGGCTAATCCGTCGACGCTCAACGTTCGTCATCCCACGCCGCGTGTGGAATTATCCGTCGGTCGTTTTCCGAACTTCACCCTGGCGCTGTCTTTCCTTCTTGTGGTGGTCTATTCAACTCAGCGGACCTCGACTTATCAGAGTCGTTCCTTTTACCGATACGTCTTCTGTTTTGTTTGTACGCTTACCTTTGGAGCCTATCCATTACCGTTACAACCTTTCTTGGTATTACCATATCTTTAGTCATTTTTATCATTTGATTGATTAGAACACTACACTTGACGAATTACCAGTCACTATGGTTTTCAGCCAGAAAAACCTCAGTTGTCAAATTTCCATCACTGTCTTTCAACATTGATGCCACGCAAACAAATATGTTGATAATAATAACATATAATTCCCGACGCACTCGTGAGAGACACGCTCGAAAGAGCGCGATCAAAGGAGATCATTGCAGAATAATCAGACAGAGATGGGTTGCGGTTCACGAAAGTTTGATGCACACACCAGTAAAGAAATAGTTCGCTCATTCCACAGATTCTGTTCAAAAGATGAGATGTTACACTAATTTTTCTTATACAAGGTTATGTGGGGGACGATGTTTCAAATATTTCAAGGTCATGCCGGGAAATACGTGCAAATGCATCTTCGAGGGATTCCGCCGTTATTTGACATAATTGGCTACGGAAAAATTGTTGAAGCAATTCGGCTCGGGCAAGGGAGGACGGGAATTTCCAAAATCCGGCGAAGAATTGAGCAAACTCCAGCGCAGGACTTCTTCGATTGTTCCAAAACGTCAAAAAGTTGAAACTCTCGCGAACTGCTCGGTCAATACGGGGTTTCTAACGTCCATTCATCGCGGAAAATTTTCCTCGCATAACAGATGTTTTCAAGAGTGAGAAAAAGAACACAATCTTACGTGTTAAATGGGGAAATGCGGAGTGATCACATGTAATATGATAAATAATGTATATATAATATTTTCTTGACAAAACTTCACGCGATATAATTGTTTTCTTTTCCTTTCAATGAAGTATATAATATCGGCAGGTAATTGTTATAGTATTCCACGATTATTGGGTAATTAGCAGCTACTTCTAGAATGATTATCACGTGACAATCAAAATTCCATACGAAGTTTTGACATTAGTTTGTTTTATAAGGTCAATGTTTAAGCTAGAATCTATATTTCATAGCACGAAACGGTTAATAGTGGTTAACAAGTAGGGTTTGAGGCAGGGAAGACAGCACGAGATATGAATTGAGGTTTCAATGCACTTATGTGAGGTAAACGTGGGCAGCATTTTTCAGTTTTCTTTGGAGAGTTTTTGTATGCTAGTCAAATAAACCGTCAATATCGGATACGAACAACTATAGCCTGATGGTTTATCAGGGTGAATAGGTTATTACGAATGGGCATACATATAATATGTGAGCTATAATCCTGTTTTTTGTTTTGTTCTTGTTCAGAATACACCTCTGTATATAGGGTCAATGTTTAAGCTAGAATCTATATTTCATAGCACAAAACGGTTAATAGTGGTTAACGAGTAGGGTTTGAGGCAGGGAAGACAGCACGAGATATGAATTGAGGTTTCAATGCACTTACGTGAGGTGCTCACGTGAACTAATCTGAACCACTTCTGGGTATGTCATTGAGAACCAAATGCAAAATAGAAGTACAGATAAACTGGACGTTTCAAGATTGTCATGCAAAAGCTACGACAGGTTTCGTGAAACGATACGCGACACCTGCAGGCAACAATAGCTAGAAAGGCGGGCGATTCAGCCATCCAGTGAGCAAGAAAGCCGGAATTATGTGTAACATTAATGACGCGCATGAGCCAACAAACATGCAAGAAAACCAGCACAATCACATCAAACGGACCCCAAGCAAACGTCCTTATGATCAAACATATAGTGTGAACAAGGCACCTAGGAAATAACGTGCACACTACACAGCAGGCGAACCAGGTTACCTCCAGGTAATTACGATGCCACTTAGAGTGCTTGGGCGTCTTTTAACATACGATTACCCCACAAATTGCTGTGATCTGGCGCGATCGGTCGGTGAATCTCTAGATCAAGGTCTCTCGCTATATAAAGGCTAGAACTCTGTCCCGAGGCCGTCCGACGAATCACCACGAGGAAAGTACGACTATGTTTGTCTAAAGATGTGTGATTTCTCCATGGAACCGTGCGATAACCAACATGTGTCTAAATGCAAGTTTAGCGCCAGTGTCCTCCTATCCCCTTATTGCTAGAGAAGTTTGACAAACAGCGCCGTTCCACTCGATTGTATGGTGCTTTGCACACGGCAGTTTGTACGGTATTCTAAACAACATTTTGTTCAGCTTTTTGTTTGGTTAAGATTCCCTGGTTGCCGCGAGATCGTTTGCGTGACACTTCTCTTCAAATTGTCAGTTCGGCTCCCTGACAATTGCACCCCACTGGATCTTCGGCCTCCACGTTTGTTTGTTTCGTTTATACTATGATTAATTGTCGTTGATCACAGAGCCTGCTGAAATCAATTGTCTTTCTCCTTTCCAACCTATCTGGAAACTCACAGCTTAGTGTTCCTCTCACCATGGCCATATGGTTAGTTTCTGCTGGTATCGCCTGCCACGACTGAGAGCCGATAACTCTTAGAAAAGACGTGGTATCGTACCGAACTTACTCCCCATTATGAAACGAGGTCTACTTTCTATATTTTTATGTTGAGAGCTCGATCTGTTCTGACCATTTTTCTGTAGTGTTTTCGTCCTAGCAGTTATCCAGTTTTACTGTGAAAATAATATAGTAAACCTTTTATTTACTACGCTGAATAGTTCGTCCGGCTTTCTAAATTCCACGTAGTCATGAACTCACAGTAGTCTGCCGGGTTAGTCGCAATAACCATGAGAAGTTTTTGTTTACTATTCAGACTTGTACGCCACCCAATGTCCTGCCGCCCACAGTTATCATACTCGACCGTGCCGGCATCTCCAAATGAGGTCTAGATCAATCACTGTTTTCAAGTGAATGCCCTTTTCTTTGCCTCGCTCTCGTTCTTGTCCCGTGCAGGTCTGTCTTACGAAATTGTGATGACATGCATCGGTGTGTGACGCTAACTACTTCCCCATCTACAAGGGAACACTTAATAATGCGTGCATGAACAAATCCGATAACACACATTTGCCCAATAGAAATTAGATGCCAACTGAAGCTACAAATGAAGGGAGACCTAACGAATGTTTTGGGAAAATCACAGAATACCTCGTTGAACACTGAACGACGCCGTTACGCAATAATAATCGACGCGCTGAGGATTCATTCCTTTAGCGCACGAGAAAGTCGGTGATGTGTAGTGGGCAATGTAGGCGTTTTGGCTACGGTTGCTCGTTACACTCATGAACCTTCTCCCCGCGACGTGCAAACATGTAGTGTTTACTAATACGCAGCAGTAATTGCAGTTTTAATTGGTTTGAGCACAGAGCTGGTTTATGTGCAGTATCAATAAAATAGCAAGTAATCGGAAGAAAACGCACTGCGATCCGTATTGTGTATGGTGTAATTACTCATGCAGTTAAACAATAGTGGCACAACGTTCAGATAGGAACTACTATAAATGCACCCGCCACAGTTCACATGAAAGTCTGGGTTGTTCTAGTGATGACGCTGCTTCTTATACGGACGCTTAGGAGTTCTTGTTTGCATTGGCTTAGTCGCAGATGCAAACGGTTGTGACCACCTCGTACGGCAGCCATTTTGGTGCTCGTGCTGGCCAATCCATGAGTACCACACAAGTGGAGTGGACGATCAACGTTCGTGTCGGCCACATCAATACCGCGGATTCCGAGAAACCCATATGAAAATGCAGAGTTGCGCCCAATCAGCGTGTTGAAATTACCCAAAACGAACAATCGGTTGCTAACTGCAGACAAGTGAGTTGGGGTTGTCAGCTGTTCAGTAAAATGGTCCTTTTTATCATCAACATGACTAGCACTTGGACCATAAAAACTTTGAACCGTAACAGACTTACATCGGCCGATTCTCAGACTTCCGGCATAATTAAGAGAAAAATGCCGAATGTTTCGCTTATCACCAAAGATGCAGTCAATGGCGGCAAGACAGGACTCCTGCTCTCAAATGAGTACTTCCCAAGTAACTTATCCAGTAGAAGATGCACGCATCACCTGCTTTCATCGGCTCAACGTGGCACGTAGGTTCATAACTCCGAAGCCATAGAGGTCTAGCTCTACCACGTTAAGTGGGGTGTGGCTTTCTGGCCGTCCGGTGCTGCACTGTTCCAGGAACGTAAACGGATTCCATGTCACGACGGACGGCGTCTCGAATTCACGTACAGATGGACTTGAGTGACCCCAGATGGAGCTTGGGACACTAGTTTGTCCTGCAAGTCAATCAGACGCATAACAATTTTGTTGGGACACACCGGGAGAAGGCGACTTGAACGTCCGGTCTAATAGTGTGAAGCAAACCGGCCCAAGTGTGCAGTGAATAAGGTTAACGTTTATTCCCATTACTGCCACACACAGTAGATATGTTGTACTTCTTGTCAAGATTCTGAGGAATGCTACAAGTTTTTAGGTCGTACTGGATAATGCGCTCGTGATCACGATCAACCGTCGAACAATCAGGGTGCATCCTTTATTGAGGATAGTTTCCAAAATACTTTCTACATTTTGTGGATAACAAAAGCCGTATCAGCGTCAATATATTTCCTATGTATACTCAGTGAACGTTGTCAAACACTTGGTATTGATCCACTTTGGTTACGAAGACTGAAGTTAAATCTTACACTTCTGTATAAACTGATACACTCGGACGCCATCACTACAGCGTTCGCCGTTCATTTTCAACACAGCTCCCCATATGGCCTAAGGAACAAAGGTTCCACTTTGCCAGCCCTGTTAGCTCGGAAAAAGATACGCGCCAACTTCTTCATTGTAAAATATTCCTATATTTGGAATAGGCTTCCGAATCACATCAGAGCTAGTAACAACATTCAGCGTTTTAAAAAGGGCCTGAACAGCTATCTTACATTCGTCAAACATAATGTCTATCTTCAAACTTTGTGTATCTTCTGATGTCCTTTTTGAATGTGGTCCGGAGAACATTTAGCCTATCAGCTACATGTAACACACATACCCGTTCCTACTTACTTAATTAGAACAAAAACAGAAAAAACAGCATTATAGTTCACATATTATATGTATACCCATTCGTAATAACCTATTCACCCCGGTAAGCATCACACTATAGTTATTATTATCCGATATTGACGGTTCACTTGACTAGCATACAAAAACTCTCCAAAGAAAACTGTGAAAAAAATACTGCCCACGTTTACCTTACATAAGTGCATTAAAACCTCAATTCACATCTCGTGCTGTCTTCCCTGCCTCTCCCCTACCAACAAACTTCAGCTGTTAATGGAATATTATTTAACAGTGTAGCGAGACCACCTTTGACGCCACCCAATCAGCCTGACGCTTGTTTGAATTCTGAAGGATCGACTGGAGTTTCCGTCGACATTCGTCCTCTCTGGCGGCTGCCGTGCGGTTGTGCTTGAGGTTCTCTCACGTCCAACTCCCTAGCGCCTTTAACTGTTGCGTTGAAGTCTGCTTGTGAAGCGGTGAGTAAACTAATAAATAAAGTTTGTTCCAAGATTCGCCGTCTCCTAATTACGACCTCCGTTCCGCGGCAACACGAAGCTGGAGGAAACTTGGGCGCACGAACCTGGGAACTAGCATCCAAATATGGGTGAACCCGTTCAATAAATTATTTTTGCTGCTTTCTATTATTTATTGCATCTTTTATATACACCGGGTTCAATTTTTTTTCCTTTCCCGTATTTGTATATTTATATACATT
>LOND01001976.1:21366-56577 GCA_014220965.1 Paragonimus kellicotti | reverse complement strand
TTAATTAATCTACAAGTCCGAACATTAATACCTTAATGTTATGCAGTGGATTTCAAATCACACCCTCGGCGAGTACATCAGGTAGTTATTTTTCTCGTTTCGGAAAACCGGTCAAAACATTGAAATAGCTGTATCACTTACGAACGGCTTGTCCATTTGCCTACAGTGAGGTGCGGCTAGTCCACCTACATGTACGTATATGTGCGTACGGCAAGTTGTACATGACCGATCTGAATAACCATTTACTCGGAGTGAATAAAACAACCTTTTGTTTACTATTGTGTGCGTCGTTTACATTACGTTTGATAAATGTGGGTCACTCATCAAGTGAACATTTGTCACTCGACCAGGTGACTTGCACCGGTTCACCTGTTTTAGCAAGCCGACTAACAGAAAACATTCGACGATCAACTGGATTGTGGGAGACGGACTTTTAGGTCCGGAATTCAACTCGAGAAAATGGAGCAGAAAGTATATTGGTGGAAATTCTGGAATAAATAATTGAAATGGTCTTACCAGCAGTATAAGGTTATGGTGATTCATCGGGGGTATGATCTGCTATCCCGGCCAACTAGAATTAGTTGACTGGTCTCTCAAGGTCTTACCATCAGTGATCTGACCTCCAAGAGCTTACCGCGAGAATTACAATTGACAAAGCAATCAAGCAAGATTCGCCAGACAGTCTAAGATAGTAGTGCCATGAGGCTCCGGAGCCGCCTTCTGCGGGCGTTCATTTTATCTCAGTATAAGTCGCCCACCGTGACCCAACCTGATATTTTGCCGTTTGCGGTGAGGGGCGGCCCGAGTCACAGTACCTTTCGGGACAGGCAAGGCCATGTGAATGAATGAATGGACCGCCTAATCTCAAGCCAGCAGAACACCTTCGAGATCACATTGACTAAAGTGGTTCTCACGACTACGAAATTGCAGGCATTGTTGAACGTAGTACTGACGCTGTTCATGGCAGCAGACAAAACATGGGTACATAGCGAAGCTTTTCAACTACACTCAACGGATCTTCGATGAGATAATCTTCATCTGTGGTGCACCAACTCGGGCGCAGAAGAAAAGGCGCTACCGGTTTTTGACCCGGTTCACAGTGATTGCGTAGATATCCACATTCCCCTATCGTGTACAATGTTGTCGATATAATTTTCAATCAAGCAAACTTGCGAGGGGTGTGTGGGCTGATGTGTAAATCGAGTTATTGAAGAATAATCGATATTCAATGAGTCACAAGATAGAACAGTGCACTGGTATAATCTCGTCCCTGTCGGCTGAGTGATATTACCTAACCCCACCTATCTGTTGTCCACGATTGTACAATGTACTGGTTCCATCCGTGCAGGTTGAGTGCTGAACGCACCCTGTTCGCTTTTTAACCCGGGACGTATGTAAGTGCATTGCCCACGCTCAAAACTAGTAAGGTATTACTGACATGCACTGATGGAATATCCACTCACCCATAGTTACTATAGTAATTCGTTATTTTTGTTCGTCGTTGTGAATACGGCAACTGAGTAACCACCGTTTGTATAGCATTCGCTGAATGCTGGTCATGCATTCAGTCACTATTTCTCACTCATTCCCGTGTACAATTGTCAACCGTTCACTCAATTCAATACACCGAATTTGACATTCTTACCGACAAAGGCCAAACGCTGGAGGTTGGTTGAAGTGTATAAGATAAGAGGTAACCGTTGAGTTCCTTTCAATGAGTTGGTTGGGATGAGTATTTTGTGAGAGCTTACGGGAGAACGTTTCAGTGGTTAAGGAGCATTCTAACAACACACGGTTGTGTTGGATTAAGCCATAGATGAAGAGCTAGTATATTGCTCTCGCGTGAGCATACCATCAATGGTTTGAAAGAGAATTGTTATTTCCGTTATTGTCTGGTTAGACAGACGCATTATTCCAAGGGGACAGTGTTGCAATCCACCGATTTAAGCTCGAACGAAAATTCATACTGTTTCACAGAACTGTCTGTTTACTATACCCTGTTATATCATTTGTTTCTAATTCAACAGAATACCTTCGGTATCAATTTGACAGGATGATCCGCAGGATCACAGTTGCAGGCACATTTAACTCTGGGGCTGGCATCTTCAAAACCTGACATCAAAAACACGACAAAACACATTGAGAAGGTTATCAACGGTATGTACGTGGGGATCGGAGCAGTTATTGTACAGTCTTCCACGAAGACGTTGAGCAAAGCGTAGCAATGAACCAGCGATCCCAAATAATCAAAACAAGATTGGATCACATTGCTATGAAACTAATGGATAACTAGGCAAAATGGATAAGTAGGCAACTTCGACCTCTCTAATGTCAGGTCGTTTCCGGATAAACGAATTACCAATCAGTGTCGAACAGTACAAAGGTGAATTGTAATCACGAAATTTGATGTTCACATTCAATACACTTCCATCAAACAATCAATAAGTTCCAAACATCTGGAAAAACTGTGTTTCAGAAATGCACCACGAAGTAAAGTACATCACTCGCTCAACGGTCATTTGACATTGCGAAATAAAAACGTTGGAGGTAAAATATGCACATATAAATCATGCAGTAGAAGGGGGTACAGTCAGAATTTCACGTGTTTGGTCTTGAGAAGTTGGTACAATCACCCTTACTGAATTAGCACTAATACGTTATTAGTATATGAGACCCTGAGCAATACTCGTAACAGGGAAAATCCATACGGATTGTCCAGTTCATTTTCACCCCAAACGTATATCGCACTTAGGATAGGCGGGACCATCCAGATGAAGCTGCGGAAGAAGTGTACGCTGATGCGAGGACCAAAAAACCACCAGTATTGAGCAAAAATCATCTAGATGGTCGACAGCATGACATGAGTACGCGTACATGGAGGTGTTGTGGCAGCAAAAGACGCTTGTTCTTGGAGGTTTTTATTGCAAGGTAAATAACACTATAGGACAACGAACTCTGACACTATTTTGCACGGCTGTCTTGTATTCATTTTCGTACGAGTAGTGCAACCACATCCTCTCTGGTGACACGTTTCCAATAGTAGTTTATGGTCCCTGTTCTGCTCGACGTTCAGAGCTGCCTTTCAATTTTCGCGCGTACGAGTCGTGATATACCACTCGCAAACGAAGGTGCATGTTACCGTATATTTTCAGAAAAGTTGTGTATTAGCCCCTAGCGGCAACCCGAGCCACAGTACCTTTTGGTCAGGCTCATGGCCGTTATGATGATGGGTTCTCGTCAGGTGAGCGATACCGACCGTCCCTGGCACACTTTGCATGATGAAGATGAGCGAGAATCAGTAGGTATACTGATAAAGTATCCTGACGCTATTACTCACAGCACCAAAATAAACGTGTCTATCGAAAGAACCCTTGCACCATCTACGAAGTGCTCACAGGATCTGTACTGTTGCACGCTGGCTACAATGGAGTTGGTTGATATAGAATTTTGAGAGTCTCAATAATTAGAGACTCGAAAGTGAGGTACGGTAACGATATGGTCCTCACTCTGCCATTGTGGTCTTTATCAGCAACCATCTGAGTTCAACTAGAAACTATCATACGGATCCGAATGAGAAACATGACCACGGCGCACATTTTCATTCGCAGCACTTATATTTCTCCTAGTCCACCTGAAGCCAAAATAACGCCTTAAATCAAATCAAGGTTATTGTTCTCATTTCCTCATGATTTCTCAGATACAGACTTCAATGACTGACTGCTCAAGTTGGCCGCATTACCATCTAAATCACATCATTTTGGTTGAAGGCCAATCGATTGCATGCAGTTAATCATTACCAAGTTCAAATGCGTCGATAGCCGAGCAACTTACAGCTCAAAATACACACTGGTGTTGTAAGCTGTTGAGACGCGGATGAGTGAATTCAGGAATGTAACAAGACAAACAGAAAAGTGTTTGAATGGTATTAGTCATATTGATATCCCTACCTGGTGGCAACGGTCAGGAAACCAGTAGCTAATAGAGAGAAAAAATATTTTCCCCCACGTACACATGAAGCCCGAGAAGCTGAATCGTACTCTGTTCGAGCTGTGCTGAATACAGACGTACCCATGGCAGTCATCGCGGAAGAGATGTAACAGGGAAAACAGACACATGACTATAACAGCAGAGCCAAGACGTTTCACTTGTGGTCTTGTGAGTTGTGCAGGTTACCGACTTAAACACAACCACACTGAAAGCGAGTCAGTGCTTCTGTCTGAGACATGGATAGCAATATAACTCTAAACTGATTGGGAACAGTGAATACTTTCGAAAAAGACTACCAGAACACGGGGCAATCCAAGCTGGGTGGGTTCAGTGGATCTGAACCACATGGGGACACGTGTAGAAAGATAGCATACTCGATTTTCCAGTACCACCACAACTTAGCGGATCAGAAAGGGCCTCGAGCAATGACGTAGGAAGTACAGCACGTAAACAGTAATAAAAGACGTATTCATTACAACCATGAGCAATGTTTCGCCATGTTATCAGTCTTATTTGGGACTTGAAATGTGAAATCGAATAAAGACGTTGGCCGTGAAGGAGTAGGTATGAACTTGACATAGTTTGAGGGAGAACGATTGACATGGCCGTGTGCAGTGTTCGCCAAAATGCGCCCTCTGAAAAATAGTTGAGAGCAAGGATTAGCACTAAACTTCTCGTTTTACAAGCAACCATTTCGACAGTCATAGATTGTGTGCAAACTTCTCATAATTCAAGCAAGTAGATTCGGGCATTGTGGTTAGCTAACACACGGAGGATTTCATTAAACACCATAACGCGACGATAGATTGTATGAATGTTTGTAGTTTTAGGCATAAAGACGGAAGGTGACAGCGATACTGTTCCCAAAGTAACTGTGGCCGTATTGACCATATATACGTTGGCTTCCATTGAATAATGGATATCATGGGGGCTCCGAGTAAATCATGACTTGTCAGTCAGTGGAAAACAGACATGTGTAGAAAAATGGCCTTTATCAAGACTATCTTCGTGTTCACGTAAACGCAGCTGCAGGGTCTGACAGTTAACAGAGGGGCAACACACCATGCGAAAGTCGACTACATAACGTGACTCATTCGTGCGAGCGAGAGAGTCAACTAGTAAGCTGAGAACGAAGGAAACGCTACACAAACGGTTTATGCGGCATGGTAGTGTTGTCAGTTGGCTCGTTCTACGAGGCGGTCAAAGTTCCAAGAAGACTTCCAGATCGCAAGAAACGAAATCGCCTACTGCGTGTGCGACCGGACGATTGGTTTCGACTTGATAAGAGCAGACAGGAAATCGTAAATAAACAGCAAGATTGTGAAAGAAAAGCACTAGACTTGCATACTATTCACCCACAACAGTTTCACAAATTTAATCCCACTGAGCAGGGCTTCAAGCACAAGTGTGAGTGACTGATAGACCAATCCTCCGAGCTATTCACGGTGTCAGGAAGACCAATATCATTCAGAAAACGATAGTTTAACAGTGGGCTACTGAAAATTCGAGGATATATATCGTCTTTCGAACCAAGAGTTCGAGCTGACATTCATACCCGACCTTACATCTTAAATTCGAATCAACAAGGGGTCCATGACAGAACACTGTCAGGGCTATTACACTTGAATGTGCCTTTCATTCTAGACATGAAGGCCATCTTTGTTGTCATGAATATGAACAAAATGGATATACGTGATCTTCTGCCACCAAAACGAATATCTATCAAAGTGGATCAATCGGACTAGGATGAACTACGACAAAAACCTTGTTCTCAACAATATTCAGGAAGAAAAATACTGAAGGCAGTTAAACCAAGCTAAGTCAATTTCGAACGTTGACAGCCTGTTCGGGAGTGTTGGAGACCGCGTCAGTTGAAAATAGGCACATTTACTGTGCACCTCGAACAGTAGCCAGGATAAGGGCTTGACAGCCTCGAAGATCGACGGTAATTCATTCGAGTTACCCAAAGTTTGTTAACTATCAGTCAATAGTTGTTTGTGTAAAAGTTCTCTGGTAGGCATTTTTGTCAGCTTGTTGGGTGTTACTCGTGTGAACTTATGGTGCTGTGATTATCTTCTATCAGATACTGACATAGGTAAGGCGGTCAGGCAGCGGAAAAGAACGCGTAACCCGACTCGCACATGCTACTATTCATATGAGATGAGAGCGTGGGTTCCACTTACTACGACGAGGGGTAACTTGACCTACGATGCAGAGAAACAGAGCCGACTTCGTTCGCACGCGCTCCAGTAACTAACAGAGTCGGGAAACAAGGGCGATAACACCGCCGATGCATTCCATTGTAACATAGTAAGTCACAAACACATATGGTCCAGACGTTTTTGGCACTCACCGCAAACACGNTTGACCTACGATGCAGAGAAACAGAGCCGACTTCGTTCGCACGCGCTCCAGTAACTAACAGAGTCGGGAAACAAGGGCGATAACACCGCCGATGCATTCCATTGTAACATAGTAAGTCACGAACACATATGGTCCAGACGTTTTTGGCACTCACCGCAAACACGGGAGATTATCCTCAAGTAATAATGATCGACCATTCCACAGCAGTGAAAGCCATTTCCATGATCGAGCAGACGAGCGCAACATTTGCGCAGACACTCCAGTGCAACTTCCTGATCCACTGTGGAATATCTTAGAGGGTCACTACAGATCAGGGTCTACTTTTTGAAGCTACGCAATGTCAGAAAATGCTAAGGGTCTGTAGAGTCCAGTGCTTACGAATACCTCCACACTGCTCACAGATGCACAGGCCGACGAGGCTGAACGTTACTGCTCCTTACCTGTCAATGTCACGGAATGCATGCAGCCCAACATCGATAGTGGGATATTTAAAGATGGTCCACTTGTCCCCGCACATCACAGACGACCACGTTATGCAGTCAGAAACAACACCCAAAACGTTCCCATAAACACATTATACACGCGCTCCTTAGACCCCGGGAAGTGATTTAAAGTGAACAAGACACCATCAGTCTTGAAAATGAGCCCTTGTGTCATTTCTTAAAATTCCCGAAATTCCATAATCAAACACCAAATTTGCATACCTAACCACAACAATATTGAAGAAGTAATTTGCATAATGAGTCCGGAAAGTTAATTTTGAAACCATCAGTATAGTGAGAACAATACTGATTGACGTTGACGATGTCACCTAAACATCGTTTAAAAGCAGCACCTAGTCGTTCAAATAGACAAGATCAGACGGTATACCACCACGTAAGTCTCGTTTGTATTCAGTGGAGATGGTAGACTAATTCCATTCGGCCCAAAACGAGCAGCGATGAGTTTCAAATAACGTGAGATAGCAACAAACGCACGAAAATCTTCAATTTATCAGGAAACAAAAAACGACAACTTAAAGATACGCAATGATGGAATTGAAGAAGACGAGAGAAAAAATTCATCAAATATTTCGATCGGCACAACCAACCGGGGGTGATCCATTCAACACGAAGAAAACGGAAGTTAGAAAAAATTCATTTACAATGCAACATTATTTACATAGTGGCAAACATGTGAAAAAGGGCCCCATGAGAAATGGACGAATGAGATCAAGGTCATTTATAACCACTACTACTAATCAGGAGTATCCAGCACCATACAATCCTAGATTAAAAAAAAGAATCGAAACAAAATCGAAGGCACATGGGGAGATTTGACGGGATTATGACAGGATTACTCAGCGGACAGTATCAATGTGTGTTTTTGCTAATCGCGATCATGACTGCACTGACTGATGCGAGCTTTGTTAGCCATGCAGGAAACGCGCATAAAAGTTAATGAGAATGGAAAATAATCAGATAGGCACCACTGGCCGAAGCTGGAGGATTGGGCGGATCTACTTGGGCAGCGAAGGAAAGGCAGAACCAGTGGTACTGTTAGATCGAGTAAATATCACTTGCTCGGTTGATGATCACAACAATTGCACCGTCTTCCAATGTGTCAGTGAACAGGTCCGGTTTGTGCGAAGTAGAGGGCGAAACCGAAATAGATACGAAGCTAACCGGTAGATGTCCGGTCAAGGTCGGTGAAATCTTGAGAGACGACGGGATTACAGAGAAAAGGAAACATTAGTGGAGTATGAGAATGCGAATGCTAAATTTCAACGAATAACAGTAGAATGAACGGATCAGCGTTAAAAAGCCGTCAGACTGGAGTGAGCCGAAAGATGAGTAACTTGGAGAAATCGAAAGTCTATTAACGGAAACTTTAGCAATATATTTCATTCTACTCATAAGTAGCACGACAAATATCTGAACTTCTGGTCTAGATTTACAATTCCTCGACAGTACAGCGCAAAACGTCGCCTTTTTTGACCGAGCTGTCTATGGAATAAGATCAAGTAAGGAAGTGGGGCAGTGGATGTCACAGAACAAAGTGCCATGCAAATTCCCTCCTGATCACGCTCACAATTCGATTGTTAACTTGTGAGATGTATGTACCCCGATATTAGACTGCCATAGTTTAGACAGTGGTTCGGCGAATTAAGTCTCCAGGCTTTTTCCACTTTTAAACCTGAACTAATGTCACTTTTTTTTTACGTATGATTGTATGGAAGGTAAGCATCGGTATTAACTACTAATATACTGCTGTCGAAGACGGCAAATCGAATGCCAGAGTGGAACGGATGACATGCCACAACTATAATAACTCCCAAAACGCACAAGCCCAATTCGTCGTGTTGTTACATCACATCAACCACGAAACTATGCTATCAGCTTACTACATCTGTGATATTTCGGCTTTTCTCTTTCCATTCATTTCGTCAGATCACAGCTGCTCTACCAGTTGATGTACACTATGAGACAAAAATGTCGCTCCCTCCTGTGAGTAGCTTACATGACAGTCAAGTACAGCACGGTGACATCAAATGCCATCAGATGACGACGTCAAATATGAAATCTAGGCAACTCTCTGTGCCTTTCAGCAAATTACAGTTTGGCGCCCATGTGTATGAACACAGTGTTCATCGTCCGGCTCAGGGTCACCAGTATGACAACAAAACAAACGCAGTTGTTTTGTGATCGATCAGACGAGCTGAGTTGGATATTCCAATTTCACAGGACGGTTGGAGGAAGTCAAACGGGTATTGACAACATATGGATATGTTTCATGTAGGTAAGGGAAGATACCGGATTGCTAATTGTGTAAAGATTTTCCGGATCACGTAGAAAGATGGACATCACGCCGTCATACAACGGAACAGATGAGACGCAAAGAAAGAGACGGACGAAGAAGTGGGACAGAGATTTCTAATGCAGTCTGGTGAGACGAGACTTTTAACTAGGGTGGAAATACTTAGACATGAAAGAAAAAAGCAAATCGATAATCTCCTGGGAAAAAGGGAATGAAATGGGCATATGAGAAACTGTTACATAACCATCTTACAAAGGGATAGCGCGTCATCCCATTTCATCTAGGGAATAAAGGATAATCTGATATCAAAAGCTGTTCGATCAAGACTTCAAACCCTTTGACCACAAAATTTCACTCTGCGATCCAAAGCACTTAATAAGTTAGTAGTTATTTTTTGGAAGGTACAACAGCGAAAATTTTCTTTTGTTTCAAAAGTCAATTTTGACGGTTCCCCAGATGATCCGTTTGGGGCAAAGTTTGTAGAAACATGATTTTACAGTAAAGGTAGAAGTGCGAAGTAGATCTCGCTGATGATAAACCTTATTTCTCACTCCAGTCTTGACAATCAGGCGGTCGGAAGAAACCTACCTGATAGCGGTATGACGAAAAAGAGTTGGAGAGTTTCAATGCCAAGAACTGAATTAGCATAGTGCAAAATGTTGCACATGAAAGTAGGATTGACTCTGCTGATTAAATCAAATTTTCTCATGAATCGATTGATCGTTCCTTATAAAACACCTCGCATCAAACGGATTCTTAATTCAACGTTTAATTCGGAGACCAACAATATGCATCAATTCAGCTGTTGTGGAAAATTCTTTGAACGCTTCTGGAAAATAGTTTGTAGCATTTTGGGAGTAACCTTTAACATCGCATTTATTGTAAGAAAGTAGACATGACATATAGGGAGTACATGACATGTTGAGACCTTTAATTTAAAAAAAACCGCGTCAAAAACCTCTTCGAATTAATGAGCATAACAGGCAATTCGGGCAGGAAGTGAGTAGCCGAAAGTAACTAATGAGACACATGGTGGATCGCCATCACGTATATGATTAATCAACTATACATGCGAAGTGTCCTAAATCGAATCATGAGTGCAGACCGTGGCAAAACCCTAATAAGTCCTTGATCGGGCGCGCCGAGTATTAACACAGTGCAAATGATGAACACCGTGAAATTTATTTTCAGATTTGTGAAATCATGGCCAACAACTACATGCGCACTTTCTAGCAAATCGGCTTTCATCCCAAGCGACCTCACAGATAACCCAGTGGTGCTGAAAATGGATCAACATTAGGTAACGCTCATCAGCCATTCACAGATCAGATGGAACTGGTCATACATCATGAACTAATTCATATTAAGAACTGAAGCTGAGGCAAAGCGATCTAAAAATCTACGGCTGTCGTAGATTACTAAATAACGTTAATGAAAAATGTGACACTAATCAAAAGGAACGATGCTGGAAATGGTGGTAGTTCCGAGGGCTGGATCAACAGCTGAAAACAAACAGATTGATTGTGTGAGACGTGTAAATAAGAAGGTTAGCTTGAGAAATCTTGCCGAGTCAGTCTAATTTCTGGATCACTTGGTGGAATCCATGTGAGACAAAAGGATGAATAGACAACTGAGTCCAAATGTTAGGCGTCCAAACTTCCAGCATGACTTCGAAGCTTAGCTGTTAGGACACATGTAGTGTAGAAGTATGTGATTCCTGTTGCTGATTCGAATTCAACTGAAACCCATAGTTTTCACAGTCGAATGTCTTCCAAGTGAAACAAGCTACGCATAACGGGCAACAAGCAGTGGAAGAAGTCAGTGATGAAAAACTACTGTGCGCGGTTGGGGCAATGTCTTTTTACACCTTTTGCAATTTATTTCTAACAATAAAAACTCTCGAGGTCAAGCATCTCGTATAAACGTAACATCACTTACATAGTGACAGAACAGGATAGTGTACATTGTTATTGTCAGTGTAAGTTGGAATGATACTAACAAGCTGTGGTTTGTTGTTATCTAGATGAGTTAGAATTAAGTTTATACCACACTATACATCACGTAGTGTTTGCGGCTGCATGTAGACTGCATCCTACATATCAGACTACTTAGCACAATCAGTTACAATGAAGAGAGGTTCATCCCCCGGAAACTCCGATTTCAAAGTCAAGCCCGTTACTACTGCATAACTTCGTAAACGTGAACCGCCGCGTTATATAACACAGTGAGAGTGTCTGTGTGGTTTGAGTGGGTGCCGAAAGGGTTACAGAGGGTGCTATTCAGCTGACGGCAAAGAAACGGAGTAATCCAAGCGACTTTTACCGAAGGACGGCATGAAGGCTGCAGACTTTAGTGATGGGAAACGTAATCCTCAGTGCATCGGTTTGGTTAGGAAAAACAACAAGACACAAATAAACAGTAAAATAGAAGAAAAAAAATTGGATGAGAATTGTTGGGTTAATCACTCGATTCCCGAATATAAATAAGGTTGTGTTCGCAAAATTAGTAAATTCGGATAAGAAACAAACGATGCGCAAAAAACCAATACGAAAGTATTTTATATCGGTTACCAACAGTACTTAGAAAAGTTCATTGTTGTTGGAATGTTCCATGCAAAATGGAAACAAATCATGTGCCCTTTGTATTCCGCACGATTTGCGCTACCGTCACCTTCAACTCGTATCCGACTAAAGACAGTGGACTGTATATAACACTGGGACGTCTGGCTTAGTGCTACCGGGCTAGAAATGATTGTGTGGACAGCAATGGAGGAACGAAAAATAGAGGACGATGAGAGATAATGTAAAAAGAACGCGACGGATTTGAGGTTCATAGTCGAATTTCTCAAACAAATCTATACGAATTATTCGAAGGTACAAAGATACACGTTACCCTTACACAAGAGTGTACAAGTGGGAACAGTAGCGGGAACACGTGGGCCGTTCAGCTGTTAATACATTAATGGTTCTGAAAAGTAGAAATAACAAGTGGCAAAAAGGACGATAAAGCTGTGGTTGGACAAGCTACTAGAAACAGTGCGTTCCTTTTACTTACATATTAACTGTTTTTCTGAAGAAAGATTGCCCGATTCCAGTTAGCCGTGCATTGGCCGAGCAATGAAGCCACTGTGTCGTTAGTTGAGCGAAGATAAGTCAGAGCTGAACTGTTTTTAACGATCGGGACCACTGTCTGCTTGTCTCGTCAAGTGGGGAAGTGTACGCAGATGATCACAGACGTTGTAATCATCCACGACCGACATAGTCTTACGCATGCCTACATTGGTTGCTTATCAGCCAGGTACCTACACGAGGATGAGTGGTTGGCAACGCTCAGAGACACAGAACGATGCAATGCATGCTACGTGTTTCGATATACTTTTTCTCGTTACATATTTCTGTCGAATCAACTTTTTGTAAAAACCCAAACGATAAAAGGGATAGAAATAGCAAAACAGCCGAGAAAATTGAACAGGATGTAAGTTTCCACCTCAAGAGCGTCAGTGAATTCTACTACGTACCACTACCAGCAACGCATTCAAACATAGGTGATGGTTACCATTAGGGCATCAATCAGAAAGTCAATAAAACGCCGCTGCATAAAGTTTTGACGTTAGAGGTTTCATTGTTTGGACTCAACTTCACATGGCGATTACCAAACTACCGTATACCGCAAATTTCTGGGTTGTGTAAAAATTGTACACTGCGGCAAGCGATCAGTTGACAGTCATAAAATGCGTCCCAGGCACTAAAGATGGCGAAGCGCAAGGCAAAAGCTAATTGGCATGAATTACCTACCTATCCCAAAATCTTGCCAATAAACGTTAGCGTTGATCGTGTGTTGATTCCATCACATGTGAAACGACAGGAAGATATCGCCAATTGACAACAGACAACTTTTAAACGTCATTAGTACATCATCATCATCATAGACAGCAATACATCAGTGGTTCACACTGATGCTTAACTGCCACACAACCACGAGAAAGGAAAAAACCTATATAGTAACAGAGAAGAAAAAAAGAAGGGGAGAAGAGGACCTAACTACTAAAAATAGCTACACCTATATCAAACATACATCAAGGCGCCTACACCTTGCAAACAAACAACCGAGCTGTAAGTGAAAGTAAGGCGTCATCAGCTCCCTTACCGCTTCCTCACAGCTTTCATTAGTACAAACAAGCTAAGCTTCACAACCATATAAAAAGACTGCACGTTCAGCGGAAGACGTATGACACACTGAAGCCACAGGTGGCAGAGGCTTGCAAATGCCTCCCGGACTTTGTCTATTCGAATATTGATCTTATCAAACAACCCATCAGGACTGATACGACAACCTAGAGAAGTTAAAACTCCACTAAACTCAACGTTTGGCGTCTATTTGTCAAGGACGTATTGCACTGTCTATGCAATATGAAAGACTAGGACGATCGTTTTAACACATTTTCTTGTTATCTCTTGCCCTCTCTTCAGAACTTGTTTTTTTTTAAAAAAAAACTTATTTATTTATTCCATTCAGAACGGCGCACATCTGCAACAACCTGGAATCGAAGTATCAGAAAACAGTTCGTAGCTGGCCAGCTTGAATAGAACAACGCGAGGAAAAAATGGATTTTCATTGGCAGAAAATGTGTACAGTGGACGGGGAAAGAATGCATAACTCACCGAGTGTGATGTCGACTTTCTTCGTGCACGCTCATTTCATTCGCCTTAAATTCATTTAGTTCACGTCGAATATCAGCCTGAGCAGACAAGGAAGAAGAGGGCGTGAGGGAATCACAATGAGAACACACAATCAAACGAATAGCAGGGACTATCCCGAACGGAGGTCATTTCGACTAATCTCAAATAAACAGTCCCTGTTTAAAAGAGAAGCGTAACAACATCAGTGGAACGTAGTGCCCCCAAAACAGACACGGAAGTCGAAAGTGAATCAAACGTTAACATAGACATACCTTGTCTCGTGGAGTTAATCGCGTCCACGGCTTGTCCGCACGACGGTCGTACACGTCGGCATCGGTCATTTCCACGTAATCGTTAAATCGAATGATGCGACGCTGTTGCAATTCTTTTACCGTGGGACGAGTAGATAGCTGTAAACAAGGTTGATAATAAGAGGCGATATACATAAGTGGAACAAACAAAACAGTTTGCCGTGCGACTAATACAATGATTAGTATGCAACGATTGGACATAAACAATAATGGTGGATTTTCGGTTAGATCAGCACACAAACGGAGAGTTATGTGTCAGTGTGTGTGCATACGCGGATGGATAAAAATAACCATAGTGATGTCCAGTTATAGTGAGGCACTCGAACAGACCGCTAAATACTGACAGACAGTGGTGAAGCGATGAGAAACGAGTCGTCCTCTAGCTTCAGTGACAGGGAGATCCCATTATCAGTGGATTTTTACATGAAATGCATGACTGGTAAACATTTGTCACCGTTTGTCACACTAGTCGAACTTGGTTAACAAGCGAATGAGCATCTATTGTCTTACAGTGCGGAAATTACGTAGGCAGTCAAAAACGGAAGTTTTTAAGCCCGATGTGGCGCTAGTAACCAGTAAAACCAATTGATTGAAATTATTGATGAGATTTGAATAGAATTCACTTCGACTCCGTTTATTACACATAGTTCTTTCTCACACTCTCGTAAACAAACAAACAAACACACACACACGAAACAGACTGATACGTCAGAAGTTGCGTCATGCGATGAGGCAAACTGACATACAAACCACACATGCATACATCAAAACAAATACTTCAAACCTATTGGCTGAACAGAAAACACTGTACAATTACGGTTGAAATCTCAAAAAATGGGAAAATCAGAGTCTTAAGCAGCAATTAATCATATCATTCCAAGAAAGAAGTGAATTACATCAAGGTCACTGTATACAGATTTCAAGTCAATCTGTTGTGAGCGCGTGAAACGACGTTAAGCGGAGTAGAAAGCAATAAAAACGAGATGCGCTGGTAGTCGGATAACAAAAGTTTGTAACCGACAATGTGGAAGTTGGTTATATAACTATCTTATAACTGTCAACCATGCACCAAGAATAGACACCATAAATATCTAGTGATGTTAAAAGAGAGCAGATTGGCCGCACACTCGACAAGCGGTGAAAATAGAGTATGTAGGCTGAACTTGTCAGAAGGTCCAGACTCTGACAGACTGAGGATGTCTACCAAAACTTTTGACAGTTGAAATAAAATTTGACTGTCGAAAATAAAATACCAAGCCTTAATCGAACCTCAACATAGAGGTTGTAGTTGGTCAAACCATTAGCCAACGACCCGTCTAACATGAACAACCTTTTCACTTTGGAGGTATTGTGAAGTATTGGCGGATTTCATAGTTTAGACGTACCACTTTTCGACGAGCTTGACATTTATATTGCAGACACTCCATCAACGAGAGCGCGCAGCGGAAGGTGAAATCGGATAAATAACTGTTCTGCTACATCACAATAACATTATTTTTCACCCAATACCAGTCTGGTCAGAAGATGGCTCCCAACAGACGGGCGGATAACCTCCGGACAAACGAACACAACTGGATTGCACAATTCTTTCAACGTCGTCACAACACCATCCCGTTTAGGTTAACAGGACATCGAAGAATGCAAACCTTTACACCATCTCAAGGTCCAGTAAATTCATGACTTTGTACAAAAAACACCTTTCAACCGTCAAAACCATGGAACGTAGACAACCAAATTTCGAAAAAAAAAACAGACGGAGTGTAAATTCACACTTCGTGAGACAAAAATTCCAAATTTCCTACATGGCGAAACACGTCCGTGGTATCCGTTTTTATTGAAATGTTAATAAACTGGTATCTGCTTTTCTTACTCGGAAAAAAAAGAAATCTATTCAAAAAAGGGAGGAATCGTGACAATCGAAAACAAGTGGACGAGGACAATTTAAGTGACAAACCTTTCGAGTGAGAATAAGTTTCTTCTCTTCTTTTGCTTTCAAACGCACCTCTTCACTATCACCTGAGAAGTAAGATCAGACAGCATACAGACAAGCGATTAGAACACAACTTAGAAGAAGGGAACAACCCACACAACAAATCAAAGGTGTTCTGATTGAATTTAATCAAACCTTAAAATATCGGCTGCTGATCGTAACCCGGTGATCATTATAATCGCATTGTCCTGGGAACTCGAGGGAAACGAAACGCAGACAAAAGCGGTTGGTCGCGGCAAACGCGGAATATCCTGAGCGCCGTTTCGTTTTCATGTATTAAACACTGACAACACGCGGTAGTATGGCTCGAAATTGACCAATCAGCTGGCGATACAAACAACAGCAGAATACTCAACATGGTAGACATACGTAGGTGAACGCGAACTTGAAAAACAGGATGTTTTGTGTTCCGTTCATCTGGATGCGACCAACAATAAACGAACAAGAACTACCGCTGAAATGTACACCGACTCGCTCCCTTTCCCCGTTCATACAGGGTATTTAATCAATAGTTGCCCACATTTGTCACTGAAGACGTTATGAACAAGTGCGCAGGGCCGGGCTAAATGGAATCTCCGGTGTCATTTTACTAGAACCCAATAGTATACACCCTGAATTGTTTTTCGTCAGGTCGACTACTGATGCTAAGCGGAACAGTCTTGCACCATAAACAAATTCAATACAAAATTGCAAAATTATCGAAAATGAAGGATTTTTCATTTGCATCAAATCAAGGTGGACTGAGAATCGATTGCAATTCGTACACTTCCGGCAAAATGGTGATCTTAGTGTGCGTGACTGTTATCCCGAGTAGAGTTCGTGGCTGTCAAACATCGTCACTTGGCGATGGCAGATATATCGTTACCTACACTGGATAGTTGCATATCAAATGCCAACGCGAAGAGGCAAGCTATTAGCGCACTTTGAGTGGGTTAACTAAAGCACAAGACAGCTGAGTTTTTGAACCACAACAAGGAGTGAATAACGCGTCACTTTTCAACAGAAAACATAGGACGAAAAGAAAGATACAGATAAAGAACTCTTATAGAAAGAGGTGATCAGCGGTTAGTCAAAGCGCAAGGACGTTTACAACAGCTCCAGTTCTGCCTCACGCTAAGGTTTCACAGAATGTGGTGAAAGTAACGGTGGCCAAGTTAGGCTACCTATAACATTAGCAGTTGCTAGAGACAACACGCATGAAGTGCTGTTTAGACGAATTGGAGAAGCCAACTGGTGAGCCTCGAAAACATGGCGAATGACGCAGTCTACATGAACTTTTCACTTCACATAGTTGGTAACTCTAAAGAATGGATCTTGCAAGAAGGCAACGTAACGTCACACGTCTGTCGGAGAGTAAAAGGCTTTCTACTGCATTCAGGAGAGATCGAACATGGCTGTGGCCATGTCGATCGGCAGATTCTAGTCGCAGTTAACGGTTTTAGATTATGACAGACCACAGCTTTAACGAAGACCATAATGTTGCAAACCAACCCTAGGTAGAACACGCATTTGTCAATACATGGAACAATAGAAGCTATTATAAATCCTAACAAGGCAGTGATTAAGTATTAATTAGAGAGCGTCCCAAACTTTCATTTTCAGGGTAACAAATTATGAATTCAAAAAATTGTCCGTTCTTGACATTCATTAGAACAGTGGAGACATTTACTGTTGGACAGCACACAACGCAGCACATGGTTGCACTTGTGGAACAACACGGCTGTCTGGATCGTATTAATTCTAATGACGGTTACTGTTACGAACGAAAGCTGTTCGTTATGTGGGATAGCTTTTCCAATGTGTATGCGGTCACGTACGTTAAAGATGATGGAGCAGTTTTCCACACTATAACTGTCATGTTTCTGGGTTTACGAAACATTATGTATTCAAGTAAGATGTTTTACAAGTTCCGAAACAGCATGAAGCCAGCTGATATGTGTAGAACCACTGATACTTACGGTCCACGAACATGACGAGTACAACATGTAGATTGACAACAATTTGAACCTAAAAAAAGCGCCTATAGTCGAGTACCGCTTATGTTATTGTGCCTTTCACATGTGAGTAGTATGTCCTCACAAATTATTTCAAATGAGGTTGTACTATCGACGATAACCCATGCTACAGCAAGGAATTTCGAGTGTTGATGTAGGTAGAGCTGCTCATCAGGACAATCAAGCAGTTTCCTTAAACACTATAACCTCGCTAAAGGCATTCCAACTGCTGCGATCTGCAATTTCGCCTACACGTGATGTCTTTGCATACATGCTTTTGTGTGTTCCTAAACGAAACGAAAAAAGGTCAGAAGATATTTTGTTAATTGTAAAAAGGGAAAACTAATCTTCTCGAACAGAATTACTGGATTCAGTGGACAATTAACTTATGTTAGTACGAGCACACGAGAGAGCAACTTTTCATGATTGTCTGGGCAGATCCAACACGATCAAAGAGTGCGTATGTATTTCGTCACTACGTACGCACAAATGCACCAGGGAAACTAAACTCGTCCTATGGGCTAACAAATGTGAACTCGTTAACGGTAATCCAAATGGACTAAACAAGTAAAAATATATTACACACTGATGTCGCACATTCCAATGGCGATAATCCAAACTGAAATTTGATCGCGTGATTTGTAGTTTTCTCTCAATCCCACACGGTACGTTCACTATACCTCCAAAACAATTCCGATCATCTATGGCATGTCCATACTAAGGAACAGAGACTATTATCTCCAACCTATCCAAATAAACACGAGTTGTGTGCACATTTCTGGGTCGAACAACCATAGCAGTCCATTCAACACATCGTGGCGCGCTACGTTTCAGACAAAGACCGTCAAGGCTTTATATCGGAAGGGATACGAACTACATAGATGTAAGCTAACTCAAACAAATCGAGGCATTGTCAGGTAGCAACTGATTACATCCTAACAACAGAATCACATCACCAACAAAACGGTAAGAAAGACATCAACGAATGTCACATAACGAGGAGTCAAAATGCGCCGTCAGCGTTGGCAATTTACACGCGGACTACGAGGAATGGGAATCCGTCGGCTAATTAATCAGCAGAAGTTATCTAGTTGGTGAACATAGATAACCTAGATTTTGGACAGCTATCTCACGCACACAGGCATGCACACAAAATTCCTGAACAAGGTTACAAGTTAAAATGCAAAATGACCAATGCATTCGCAAAGAATGTGTAACCTGTCGATGGAAAAAAAGAATCTAACTGTTACACATGCGAAACACAACAAAACTCACTGTGTAGTATGTTTTTCTGTTCCAATTCACCGGCTGTCGGTCGCTGACTCAGGCGACGCTCCAGAGTGGCTTCGATTTCAACCCTTAATTCCGCTCGCGCCTCTGGTGTGGTACTGGGTAGTATATTTTTTGCGAACAAATCCTCTACAGCAGGACGTGTTTCAAGAAACCGACTAATGCGATCGGCTCGTTTTGACCCACAAATCGTGTTGCGCGCGACGCTGCAAGGTCAAGTCAGCTGGTAGATTGCTGGGGGGACTGCGATTGGTGCCCAGTTCTTCTTCCTCCTGCTTCACTTGTCTAAAAGGGAGTTGGAACACAAAGCGACAATCACGTCCAAAAGGATACGTTGGCCGACCAAGAGTCGGCATGCGTACAGTCGGTCGGTTTGATTCAGTGGATTTATCAGCATCGGCACGAGACCAGATATTGCGATCAAAGAGTCTGGTTGAAGTCGGAGAGATGCCATTCATCGTCTTGTATGTTGTGTGCACTGGGGGAATATCGTTCTCTAAATTAACTGTAGAATCAATGGTTTTGAGGGGATCTGACTGTCCCAGTAAGTGACTGATGTTTCGTTGAGAGGTCTGTGCTTTTACCTGAAACTGGATGGTTCCGCGGAGGGAATCCAAAACGAGTTGCGAAATTTCGATCAGACAGTTCGCGAAGCACAGCCATAGAAGCCAGCTGAGGAGTCGTTGTGCCCACAAACCGTGAACCTGACGATATTCCATAGTGGTCGTCGGAAGTGAACTGGTCGAAGAGTGTGATTCTAGAGAAAGGGTTTGATTTGAACACGGCGAGGGATTGAATACATCATCCAAATCGGTCGTGATCAGCCCATCCGGGTCAGAGAGGACAGTCTCCGTTGATGCGTCCGGAGAACAAGAGGATTTTAGAGTACTGCCAGGAAGCGAGATCAAACTAGGGGAAACCAAGTGATCGGTGCTAGTAGAGTCAGGAAGAGGGAGAAGACCGTCACAACTCTCACAAGCGCTAGAATCCGCATCCGATGTTTTGGACGAGCTAAAAGCAAAAATACAACATTATGTTCCAGAAATATCCACTATGAACAAAATAGAGTACAATTTCATCGAACCTCATAACGTTAATTTTGGCAATTGCCGGAACAAGGCGGACATTAGGAAGATCAAAGATAAATCACATCCATAAAAACCTCCCATTACATTGGTGCGTAGAAGCAACCATGTTTAGAACAGTGAAAAACGCTCGCGCAGTTCATTGCCTAACCAGTCGTAGCTAGCACATTCCGCTGTTAATCACAGCTGCAACTTCACAAATAAGGTGTGCAAAAAAGCCAAATGAAAAACGGAATTGTGTTAATGGTCCAGAAGTAAGTAGCATACGTTGAATCTATTTGTAGTAAAAAAAGAAATAGAATATAGGTATGGTTCATTATTCTCAACCGCGTGTGTAACACAGTTTTCTATGGAATAGGCCGATTAAGGCGCAACTGGCCAAATATGATTTTCACAACGGAGGAAGAAGCAACCGGAGGAGCAGCATGAGAGTGCGTTCGACGCATCAGCCTGACATATACAAAAGCAAATCTAAGTTACAAACATCTAAATAATGATATCCATCGGTTTCGGATGTAATCAGCTGTCGCCAGCAATGATCCGGAATTGACCTCCATTCCCCCCCCCCAAAAAAAAATAATAAAAAGAGAAAACCTGAGAATACAAGTATAAGGTTTGAGTTCATGTGAATTACTGTAAAAAAAATCCGCAGCTTCCCGAATTATAGGTCGATAGCAAGCCGAAACTACAACACGGTGTTCAAACTGCATACCATAACGGAATTTGCTTCCATCTAATTCATATCATTAAAGGTAGAATGTTTCAGGTCAAAACCAAATATATTCGCCTTAACAAATCTGTCCAATTAAAAGTTGTTGGGCGTTAAATGTGAAATACCAAGTACTCAGGAAATGATATTTGCTCGGCGAATACATGGTACCAAGAGAATAGTAAAATGAAAGCACGAATGATCACCGAATATTCCATACAAACTGTCAACGATGATATGCAATGACAGTATGGGGTAGTGTGCATCGTCGCATCAACGGAGACAAGCAGATACTTGAACTGGCTGCTCTCAGAATAACGAACATATGAGAATACTACTATCACATGTAATGAAATACGTGTCACAATAGAAGAAGGAGAGATCGCGTGAAATACAACAAGAGATAAATTTACATTAGTAGATAAAGATTCCCAACACGAATGCCAATGTCTTTTACTCTGCTACAATTAGAGAGCACTCTTAACCCATGAAGCTGTGTCGTCGTCTTTTGGATCAGAGATAGGAATCCAGGAACGCCCCTGCTAAAGTAACCTTCAATATACTTGCCTTACTACCTCGAAACTCAGTCAAACGCCAGTCACCAGGCAGCCACTTCCAGCCTAATCCACTATTCGCAAACGAAGCACGGTGTATCAGGCAGTGAGTTGAAATTCGTAAGAAGCGGCCAAGTAAACGAAGTCCGTGAGACAAGAATCCGTGGGTCTCGAACAGACATACCGCGCTAATTGCGGCTTGGTGATAGATAAAATGAACACGTTTCTGGACAGGGGCTCTCCGTCCAATGGTGGTGTTGCGCTGAGGTATTATCGTTAGGTTATGAGGAAGACCTGGCCCGACGAACACGATTCCGTAGCTAAAATTTCAGTATCTAGTTGAGTGTTTCGGATGGAATCAACAGACAAGCAAACAGATTTTGATCAACAGGATCGACTTACTGCACTCACTCAAACAGTGTAGCGTAGTGAAAATCCTTTCCTAAATCGTGCACTCTTCAATTAGTCCCAAGACAACTATCGTAACGGACGAGGTGATGAATCGATGAAGTAGAAAAGAAAAACGGAGACAACCAAAAGTTAGGAGCAGTAAACTGTGACCAACTCGTGACTCGCGTCATCGTGTCCAACCTGGCCTATGGTCGGAGACTTTGGGAGGCAAGGTAACTTATCAAGTTCATTGGTGTGAATGTGTCCTGTGAGACGGGAATGATCAAGTATTTGCGAGTGGTAATGAGCATTAAGAAACCTGTGTAGGAAAGAGAGAAGAAAAAAAGAGGAGGGGAAGTGGACCTAACTACTAAAAATAGCTACGTCTATATTCAAACACAACATCAAGGCGCCTACACCTTGCAAACAAACAACCGAGCTGTAAGTGAAAGTAAGGCGTCATCAGCAAGACAGCTTCCTTACGGCTTTCACTGTCCCGCATCATTAAGTGCACTCACTTCACAGACAACTCGGCCAAACAACGACAACATTCACGCCACTGAGCTCGATTAGCCGCCATCTCACCTAACGTCTCAAGCCACCGACTCTGTGAGTCGCGAGGGCCCCAGCCCGGGAGACGAACCCGATCTACAGTGACCAACCCCTTCGTGAACGATTTCATTTGTCTACGCCAGGTCATCATCTGTCCACCTCGCACCTTGCGCCAGTCGGCCGCAGCGTCGGCAAACAGTGCTCGGTGTGGCAAACGACTAGCTGGCATCCTTAGTACATGACCTAACCATCTAAGTCTGTGCAAATGTAAGGATTGAACAAAAGAACTCGTTTGACAATCAGTGCCAAACACCCGCTTCCTAACCTCCTCGTTGCTTACTCGCTGGTGCCACCCGATACGAGCGATTGAACGCAGACATCGGTGGTCAAATACCTCTCTGTCACCATAGGTTTATCAGATAAGCGCACATCACCCTAGACTTGGAGATACGCGCTTCTATTTTATTCGGAGTTTTGGCTCGTTCGTGATGAATATGTAAACAGATCTGTCGTGCTTGAATATCGTTATTAATACCAGTTAGAATCTATTTTCGAAACATCACAAACCACAGCAGTTCGAAGAATAGCAGAAATTTTTAGACTGAATGTGTATAAATGTATGACAATGCCTGTACGAAACAAGCATAGATAAATACACATGATTAATGTGTGCAAGAGGCAAGGCTCGAAAACTGAGAAGATAAAATACACGAAATCTAGGAGTGCTTCCTCGCGAACAGAACATATTAATGGGCAGTATGCCAGCAGGAATCGTACATACACACGGTACTCCAGTGGCCACTTGAACGTCTCCCGAAAATTAAATAAGTGAGCGAAACGGGCATCTTCATGAACCACATCGTGAGATACCAGGTAGGTGGCTGAAACAGTTAACGATCGCAATCAAATTGCTTGAAACAACCTCATCGGTGGTAATAGAAATGAGTTTGTAGCGTCGAGAAGTGTCTAATCGAAAAGAATTTCTTCTTTTTAAAGATTAAAAAATAGTCCGTACACATAATGTAAAAAATGCAGTAAATATTCGAGTAAAACGAGTGATAGTTACAAGACAAAGCATACGAATACTTCGATAAAAAGATGCAGGATTACAGTGTCTGCGGCTCAGTACGCGGATGGCCGAATACCAGTATCGAGCCGTCAAACGCAGACACTAGGAGCGTTCCGGCAATCGAATCAGAACTCACTTCTTGTCGTCACTAAATAACCAGCTTGAGCTCCAGGTGCGTAGGTTATGTGCTTGTTAATGTGGTGAAGTTAAAAAGACTAACAACAAACGGTATTTAGAAAATCGGTGAGCGATCGGATAGGAATAACTCGCCAGCGTTGATGTTATCGCAACTGGAGCAGGTAGAACCAGATTTGCATGAGATATACAGACTTGGATTTTGCAGTTAACAGAAAACCGAACACTACCGTAGGTTGCAATGAGTAGCCAACATATTTCTTACGATGATCATAATCAAACAGAAAGCTAGGATTCTGCAACGTCAAAAACTCTTTTAGACAACGACAGGATGAGAAATATCCCATTCACTGCGTCATCACTTGTTTACCGACATTTCCTTCCAATAAACACAGAAAACTCTTAGTACTGTTGAAGGCTCACCTCCACAATAATGAAGTCCTGTCAACAGTAGGCGTCTGTAGAGATGTCCTGGTGACCTGGGGTCGGTCTTTTGTCTTCCTTGTTCGCGAGTCCGCCAGGGTAACTAANACACACGGTACGTTCACTATACCTCCAAAACAATTCCGATCATCTATGGCATGTCCATACTAAGGAACAGAGACTATTATCTCCAACCTATCCAAATAAACACGAGTTGTGTGCACATTTCTGGGTCGAACAACCATAGCAGTCCATTCAACACATCGTGGCGCGCTACGTTTCAGACAAAGACCGTCAAGGCTTTATATCGGAAGGGATACGAACTACATAGATGTAAGCTAACTCAAACAAATCGAGGCATTGTCAGGTAGCAACTGATTACATCCTAACAACAGAATCACATCACCAACAAAACGGTAAGAAAGACATCAACGAATGTCACATAACGAGGAGTCAAAATGCGCCGTCAGCGTTGGCAATTTACACGCGGACTACGAGGAATGGGAATCCGTCGGCTAATTAATCAGCAGAAGTTATCTAGTTGGTGAACATAGATAACCTAGATTTTGGACAGCTATCTCACGCACACAGGCATGCACACAAAATTCCTGAACAAGGTTACAAGTTAAAATGCAAAATGACCAATGCATTCGCAAAGAATGTGTAACCTGTCGATGGAAAAAAAGAATCTAACTGTTACACATGCGAAACACAAAACTCACTGTGTAGTATGTTTTTCTGTTCCAATTCACCGGCTGTCGGTCGTTGACTCAGGCGACGCTCCAGAGTGGCTTCGATTTCAACCCTTAATTCCGCTCGCGCCTCTGGTGTGGTACTGGGTAGTATATTTTTTGCGAACAAATCCTCTACAGCAGGACGTGTTTCAAGAAACCGACTAATGCGATCGGCTCGTTTGACCCACAAATCGTGTTGCGCGCGACGCTGCAAGGTCAAGTCAGCCGGTGTAGTTGCTGGGGGACTGCGATTGTGCAGTTCTTCTTCCTCCTCTTCACTGTCTAAAGGGAGTTGGAACACAAAGCGACAATCACGTCCAAAAGGATACGTTGGCCGACCAAGAGTCGGCATGCGTACAGTCGGTCGGTTTGATTCAGTGGATTTATCAGCATCGGCACGAGACCAGATATTGCGATCAAAGAGTCTGGTTGAAGTCGGAGAGATGCCATTCATCGTCTTGTATGTTGTGTGCACTGGGGGAATATCGTTCTCTAAATTAACTGTAGAATCAATGGTTTTGAGGGGATCTGACTGGTTCCCAAGTGACTGATGTTTCGTTGAGAGGTCTGTGCTTTTACCTGAAACTGGATGGTTCCGCGGAGGGAATCCAAAACGAGTTGCGAAATTTCGATCAGACAGTTCGCGAAGCACAGCCATAGAAGCCAGCTGAGGAGTCGTTAGTGCCCACAAACCGTGAACCTGACGATATTCCATAGTGGGTCGTCGGAAGTGAACTGGTCGAAGAGTGTGATTCTAGAGAAAGGGTTTGATTTGAACACGGCGAGGGATTGAATACATCATCCAAATCGGTCGTGATCAGCCCATCCGGGTCAGAGAGGACAGTCTCCGTTGATGCGTCCGGAGAACAAGAGGATTTTAGAGTACTGCCAGGAAGCGAGATCAAACTAGGGGAAACCAAGTGATCGGTGCTAGTAGAGTCAGGAAGAGGGAGAAGACCGTCACAACTCTCACAAGCGCTAGAATCCGCATCCGATGTTTTGGACGAGCTAAAAGCAAAAATACAACATTATGTTCCAGAAATATCCACTATGAACAAAATAGAGTACAATTTCATCGAACCTCATAACGTTAATTTTGGCAATGCGGAACAAGGCGGATTAGAAAGATCGAAGATAAATACATCCATAAAAACCTCCCATTACATTGGTGCGTAGAAGCAACCATGTTTAGAACAGTGAAAAACGTTCGCGCAGTTCATTGCCTAACCAGTCGTAGCTTAGCACATTCCGCTGTTAATCACAGCTGCAACTTCACAAATAAGGTGTGCAAAAAAGCCAAATGAAAAACGGAATTGTGTTAATGGTCCAGAAGTAAGTAGTATACGTTGAATCTATTGTAGTAAAAAAAGAAATAGAATATAGTATGTTCATTCATTTCTCAACCGCGTGTGTAACACAGTTGTTCTATGGAATAGGCGATTAAGGCCAACTGGCCAAATATGATTTTCACAACGGAGGAAGAAGCAACCGGAGGAGCAGCATGAGAGTGCGTTCGACGCATCAGCCTGACATATACAAAAGCAAATCTAAGTTACAAACATCTAAATAATGATATCCATCGGTTTCGGATGTAATCAGCTGTCGCCAGCAATGATCCGGAATTGACCTCCATTCCCCCCCCCAAAAAAAACAATAAAAAGAGAAAACCCGAGAATACAAGTATAAGGTTTGAGTTCATGTGAATTACTGTAAAAAAAATCCGCAGCTTCCCGAATTATAGGTCGATAGCAAGCCGAAACTACAACACGGTGTTCAAACTGCATACCATAACGGAATTTGCTTCCATCTAATTCATATCATTAAAGGTAGAATGTTTCAGGTCAAAACCAAATATATTCGCTTTTAAAACCTGTCAATAAAGTTGTTGGGCGTTAAATGTGAAATACCAAGTACTCAGGAAATGATATTTGCTCGGCGAATACATGGTACCAAGAGAATAGTAAAATGAAAGCACGAATGATCACCGAATATTCCATACAAACTGTCAACGATGATATGCAATGACAGTATGGGGTAGTGTGCATCGTCGCATCAACGGAGACAAGCAGATACTTGAACTGGCTGCTCTCAGAATAACGAACATATGAGAATACTACTATCACATGTAATGAAATACGTGTCACAATAGAAGAAGGAGAGATCGCGTGAAATACAACAAGAGATAAATTTACATTAGTAGATAAAGATTCCCAACACGAATGCCAATGTCTTTTACTCTGCTACAATTAGAGAGCACTCTTAACCAAAGGCGTTCGTCGTCTTTTGGATCAGAGATAGGAATCCAGGAACGCCCCTGCTAAAGTAACCTTCAATATACTTGCCTTACTACCTCGAAACTCAGTCAAACGCCAGTCACCAGGCAGCCACTTCCAGCCTAATCCACTATTCGCAAACGAAGCACGGTGTATCAGGCAGTGAGTTGAAATTCGTAAGAAGCGGCCAAGTAAACGAAGTCCGTGAGACAAGAATCCGTGGGTCTCGAAGACATACCGCTAATGCGGCGGTGATAGATATAAAGAACGTTTCTGGACAGGGGGCTTCTCCACAGTCCAATGGTCGGGTGTGCGCTGATGTATTATCGTTAGGGTTATGAGAAACCTGGCCCGACGAACACGATTCCGTAGCTAAAATTCCAGTATCTAGTTGAGTGTTTCGGATGGAATCAACAGACAAGCAAACAGATTTTGATCAACAGGATCGACTTACTGCACTCACTCAAACAGTGTAGCGTAGTGAAAATCCTTTCCTAAATCGTGCACTCTTCAATTAGTCCCAAGCCAACTATCGTAACGGACGAGGTGATGAATTTCGAGGTTTTCATCAAAACTGTCAACGCACAGTACCCTAGGGAGGCGCCCAGTCATAAGAACACGGAGCAGAGCCGGGTCGGGCAACACGACTGCAATCTCGAAAAGTTAGTGGGCCACACACACGAGAAACCTGTAAGACCTGAACGCAGTGCCTTAGCTGAGAGTGAACTATGGCGAGTGTCAAACACATGCACCACCTGAGTCAGAGGATGAGCAAATCGAGGTGAGTGAGAACGAAAGGAGTAAATGAACTTTATTGTTCAGAGTTACATCAATGCTCTATAGCTCTGTAAATAGTAGCAGCAATGCACTGACAGTGATTCATATGCACCCGTAACATCATGCAGTCTTGACTCAAGAGCAGGTTGTGTCTCAGTCTAATCCAAGCAGAGACGTAGCTGACTAAGTCGCGAGCAAAAGCTACAGAGACAATCGCTGGCGCTTGGTCCTAAACAATACCTCTCCTCTCACCATAGGTTATGACTAACAGAGAGCGACCAACACATGTACACCATTCTAAGACTTGTATAATTCATACTGCGCTTATCACCATAGAGTTTCTCTTATAGTGAATGCGGCCATTCTGGCCTTGATTCACGTAGAATGATATCATGATCCACGAACAGATCAAGAGTCTAGACTATATCGGTGAAATCAAGCATATGGTTCAAGAGTTATAATACCTTAGAGCTGTCGTATGAAGGCAAAAAACACTAAATAATCTAGGAATCATACACAAAAACCACAGCTCATGTTCGAAGAACTTAATCCAGTGCACATACTGTAGCTTTATCAAATGCGAGTACTAATACATAACGAACGAATATGCAGTACCCGAGATATCAGAAGGTACATCAACGCAACTTGAGAATAGCTTAGACTAGCAACCATCAATCCATCGAAGAATGAGAGAACCGTCGTGTCGACTAGAAGAGAGGAGAAGAAAAGAGGCAAAAGAGAGACGCGGAAGAAGGCAGGAGAGAACCTACACTAAAGAAACACGAGACATTCTCTACTAAAGATGACATATATCACATCGAGAGCGTGGACACAGAACGCGTACATCTCTTAGACGAGCAGCAAACAACTCGCGCAGCAGGTAGTGCGTACAAGTAAGCAGCGAGCAGGTATCTCCACTAGTCGAGCAATGTAACAGAACTCGCGCTCACGCGCGCGTTCACAATGCACAAGCTAAACGCGTCCATTAAGGACACACACTTCACAGCAAATCGGCCGAACAACGACAAACATTCACGTGGAAGTGGGCCACTGGAGCGTATCGAATAACGCGGCCATTATCTCTCAAACCCACATCGGTAGATACCAAGCATCAGGGACTCGAGAATCGCATGAAGGCATCGCGCGAACACCATTGATGATGCAGAAAACACTAATACAGAGTGGCGCGTAAAAAACGCAAACATGAGTTACGCTGGATACCACAATATTACGATTTTGGTCTCACCAACTCCGAGAAAAGAATTTCTTCTTTTTAAAGATTAAAAAATAGTCCGTACACATAATGTAAAAAATGCAGCAAATATTCGAGTAAAACGAGTGATAGTTACAAGACAAGCATACGAAATACTTCGATAAAAAGATGCGATTTACAGTGTCTGCGGCTCAGTACGCGGGCCGAAATACCAGTATCCGAGCCGTCAAACGCCAGAACTAGGAGCGTTCCGGCAATCGAATCAGAACTCACTTCTTGTCGTCACTAAATAACCAGCTTGAGCTCCAGGTGCGTAGGTTATGTGCTTGTTAATGTGGTGAAGTTAAAAAGACTAACAACAAACGGTATTTAGAAAATCGGTGAGCGATCGGATAGGAATAACTCGCCAGCGTTGATGTTATCGCAACTGGAGCAGGTAGAACCAGATTTGCATGAGATATACAGACTTGGATTTTGCAGTTAACAGAAAACCGATCACTACCGTAGGTTGCAATGAGTAGCCAACATATTCATACTGAACGTACATAATCAAACAAAGAGAGCTAGGATCTGCAACGTCAAAATCACCTTTTCAGACAACGAACAGGATTAGAAATCATCCAATCTCACGTGCGTCAGCACTGTTACCCGACATTTCCTTCCAATAAACACAGAAAACTCTAAGTACTGTTGAAGGCTCACCTCCACAATAATGAAGTCCTGTCAACAGTAGGCGTCTGTAGAGATGTCCTGGTGACCTGGGGTCGGTCTTTTGTCTTCCTTGTTCGCGAGTCCGCCAGGGTAACTAAGCTGTCTGGCAGATCGTGCAGAGGGCTATCAGTCGAAGTGTTGTGGACGCAAGAGCCGTTCAAACGATGCGCTTTACGAAAACGGAAAACCTCACGAACTCGACTCTCATGGTCACTGTTAACCGTAGATGGAGTGGAGACTGACTTTGGCTCTTGAACTACGGTTGTCTGAGTGCGATTGGGGATTGCGGAAGCGCTAATTAGATCACCATTCGCGGATCCGAAAGCAGAATCCGCTATTGGTGAAGACTGGGTGTCTCCGTCGGCTGAGATACGACAAATCGGAGTACCGCTGATTGTAACATCATGCTGTCTTATCCAGGGATGGGATCGCGGGCTAGATAGTTTTCCCTCGTCCTGCTCAATTACAGCATTGTATTTGGTGCCCGTAGTCATGACTGTGGACGTGGGACTAAGTTTTGAGGAAACCGAATTTGTGACGTTGGAGGAAGCAACTGTAAAATCGAATAGGCGAATGCTGTTAGAATTGTGGGAAATGGCATACGTATTGATAAAAATTGATTACTAATAACAGACGAAGTGAGTCACAATTGATAAAAAATGCTCTGACCCGTCAAGGTGAAGATGCATGGTGCTAATGAGAGAGCTCAAATAATGAATCGCAGGTAGTTTGTCACCACCAAAGGCAATACGTTAGTCACTCATTCTAACGATTATTAGACCAAACGGATGACAGTACGGCTCAAACGATCGTTTACCTCAACAGTGAGGCAAAATATCTCGTGGGGAAAAGTGACCAAAAGAAGAGGACAAATAGGATAAAATAAGGATAAATCGGGTGCATCCATGTCATTAACTATAGAAGACTGCTATCTCAGATAGCATTTGTGATCAGCGATCTGAGTGATCGCAGTCCCAAACACGGCAAGATAAACCTATACACTACCCAACGGAACGGTCACAGTCTTTATTATTGTTAACGAATCCGTCATTGTCTGGCCACCTCATGGTTTCAACTAGTCGGTGGGAGTCTGAATGAATAATGCCAAATGCAGCAAACGCTCATCCAACCAGATGGGTTTTTCTGGTAATGCTACACACCTCCAGTGAAGAAAAGTGTGGAAATAAGAGCATAGAGCTGGAGTCGCAAAAATGTCCAAGGGTTTACGAAGACAGACCGCCTAATCGAAGTGAGTTAGTGACTATTCACTGTACACCACAGAGGTATGGCTAAGTACGCCTATATATATATATATATATATATATATATATATATATATATATATATATCGCGCGAAAATTCCCAGTGTAGTCATGAAAAATACTGTGTAGCGAACAAGCTCGTTTTCAGTGATTCATCATCAGGCTAAATACATCACATTTATATCACAAATTTTACAGGGGAATCGTTAAAGGGGTAAACGGATAATTAACGAGGTCAATCAAATCAATGTCAAACCGCAATCAAGTACACACTTGAACACTGGGCTAAAAGGGTGGAGGGTTAGCCTAGGCAGTTCCAAAGCCTAAAAAAACCGCTTTTGGGCACACAGGGTGGGTTGTACAGGACGAATTCCAATAGCTTCAGCTGTGGACAGAATCCTACGCCTCACTGCCCTCGACTGGGTGGCTTTAACTCGGTAGATTGGACGAAATGCGTCCGTCACATTGACAGAGTGATTCGAATCCACCAGGTGCGATAGTATGGCGCTGTTGACAGATTTCGTTATTCCACTGTTGAGCCAAGCTGGGTAGTGTTCCCGGACCCGTTCAGATAAGCGTCTGGTCGTGCGGCCAACATAACTGGTTCCACAGGAACAAGTGAATGAGTATACACAAAACGAGGCTGCAGAAACAAGCATATTATCTTTCTTTTCTACTACATGCAGCTGTTGCATGACTCTGTTTATCAACCTTTCCGGATAGCCATCTTGTATGAATATTGTACATATGGATGCGAATTCTTCAGCAATGATATCGTCCGTGTAAAATCTTACGGATCTGCTATTCAAACAGTGAATCAGGTTTATTTTCACAGTGAGTGGTACAAAATTATCGAAATAAATATGTTGACCATTCCAAGAACCCAATTTGTGTATTGCTCGTTGAAATGAACCCCTTATCCCCTTAAGGACTCCCTTGTGAAATTCGTTATATAGATTGTATGAAGCCATATAAAGTGACACATGTTAGGCCTCTGTCAGCCTCATCTCTCCTCTCTATCGCCTCAGTGCCGTAGTCCACTGCGTCCATTGACCCGACTCGCTCAGAAGTCCCGTTGGTGTCAGCCTCTGAGCAGTGTTTGGAATTCATTACAGTGTTAACATTTCTACACCCTGCCACACTGAGGATATGGAGTAATACCTGAAAAAATCTCTTGAAACACCTCAGACTATATGGAGTAACGGAAAAGTGATTTCGGAACACTTTAAATTGCAATAATAATAGTCACAATAACAATAAAACTCTTCCTCCTAATAAATGATGTCTGCATAGTTTCATCGCCAGGTGAAAAGCAAAAGCGATCCAATATACACAAAAAGAAGATGACCATAATCAGCATTGAAAGAAGTGCATTACTGAGCAGTAACTGTTGGACAAACCAGAAGCAAAGAACGGAGATCAACTGCAATTAAGAGATTAAAAAAATGGCA
The DNA here is from genome assembly GCA_014220965.1 of Paragonimus kellicotti. Classification (NCBI taxonomy): domain Eukaryota; kingdom Metazoa; phylum Platyhelminthes; class Trematoda; order Plagiorchiida; family Troglotrematidae; genus Paragonimus; species Paragonimus kellicotti. Next base: position 23,828 of record LOND01001976.1, on the reverse strand, counting down.
ACGATTGGACTTAAATTTAAACCACAGCGTCCAAGCCCAAACCATCAGCATGTCCAAAAAAATTGGTTACATAAGCTAAGACGGTCTATATGAAACTGACAGTGTGTCAACGTATACATGAGAAACAAACAATTCTAGTTATACAAACGACGTGTCAGATTATTGCCCTGGACACAAAAAATCAGCGCACAACACATTCCAACAGTTTGTGTTACCTACAGAGACGGTATTCATCAATAGTGCAGTGCGTAGCAAGGACAAATGACAATTTACTGAAATGTAGCACAGAGATATGTATATACGCATACCGAAAACTAACCTTCAAAAGCAAACGATGAGGTGATACAGTTCTCAGCGAATCGAGATAAGAGTGAACAGCAGAACGAACGTGCAAGAAACTGGTTCTGTTACATACATACAAGCAGATTATTAGCAATGCAAATGAGATCCGAGGAGTGACAAATTTCACACTGCTCATCTCTGCCCTTCCACCAATCATACGCAAACAGTACAATGAGAACAAAAACAAGTGCACCATTTCCATCACTGGCACATTGCAGATGAACCATTCGACCAGTCTGTGCATGGGCATGTGCGTGGGTAGCTAGAATGGGTGATTCGACATTCTGAAACTAAATAGGTCGTTTCTGAACGAGTTCGCGAGAACCGTTGCAGGTAGTCACAGATGAGTTCACCATTGAGAAGAAAGATACATAGAACACCTGTTTCAGATCACTCATACTCCAACCGTACAAGGATATGCAAAGGATTTAGCGTCAGATCGGCCGAATAAGATAGCGGGAGGCTAAGCTAACAACCAATCAGGGATGGCTTGAGTGGTAAATTACATCACGTTCATCCGTGAAACAGGTATCAACCTGGTCAATTTGAAGTCAAAATTAGCACAACACGTGAAGAAACTGCCTTTGATTATATCATTCACATCAAAAGATCTGATTCCAATAGCCTAAACAACGCAGACCGTTCTTGTTCGGACGGCACGCGAAAGGCTTGAGCGGTGGTGAGCTGATGTATATTTTCAGTCAAACTGGAGGACGATACGGTTGATCGTCAGTGTTTCCACATGTTTCAATCAACGTGAGTGGTGTTGTCGGATTCTTTTTAGCAGATAATTTGATGTTCAACAGCAATACGCCAATGATTGATGTTGAAACCCAACTGTTATACAACCACGAAAAAATTTAATTAAAAAATAGGAGAGAAGAGAGGATTAGGGCACACCCATAGAATGTGTACACTCAAGTTCAAACGGTTAACAGCAAGCCGCATTCACCTTACAGTCAAACAAATGAGTTGTAAGTGACAGGCAGCAAAATCTCTATGATATTGTCGGCAAGTCTATCATTTAGGAAATGGAGCACACATATCAATTAGACACCAAACCTGCGTAGAGGACAGGACACGCCTCTGAATCATTGAGCAAAACGTAAGACATCTTAGTATCATACACAACGACAACCAGACGTTTTTTCTACACCACAGATGATGTGGGTTGGCGAAGGCAACACACACCAACGTTATCCCCAATAACTGTTCATCAACTATGTTACAAACTCAAGAAAGAATAAAAACTCCCTGACGTAATCTGCTACGTTGTTACAGTGGTCAGACATGGGCACTGCATCGACCCATGTCAAACAGGCCAAAGATTAATGGTCGAAACAAAAGTAGATGCACTTACAGAGTTGAATGTCGCATTACTGACAGCACAGAAGTGCTTAGATAATGAAACATGAACGTACCAGCATATTGCAAGAATATCCTTTTGGTTGCGGCACTGTCGTTATCCGAATCATGAGAAAGTGGACAAGCAAAAGTACCCTCGAACAAATAAACCGTGTAATGATTCATCGCAACCGTTAGTATAATATCCAATAGGGTCGAACAAATTTCGGCACGAATCAAAAACCAGAATTAGATTCGAATACATCTAAACTGTGGAGCATTGCTCGAAATCAGATATCAATGTCATATTCACTGTACCCGTGGACTACGCTAGGCAAGCCTCTAACTATCAAATGAGCCGGACTCTTGAGTCATTAACTCTGGGTAGGGTCCACAAGAAAATCCTATCTTCTGTTGTCGCCCACGTTACACCTCTATGAATCAGGGACTCAGGGTGGGGGCCCCCAAGTCGACCCACTTCCACCGCATAAACGACCGTTAAGCACCGGAAGTTATCGTCGCCCTGACAGACTGGTCCACCCACGGTTGACTTCCCGCTTCACTTCTAATTGTCCTCTTTTAAACCAACACAACTGGTGTACATTGACGCTTTTGACATCCATATTGTTCGGCAAACGGGCCACCGAGTTGTTATGGCCAACGTTTTCCCGAGCCTGGAACCGGATGTGTACTGCGTCTGCGAAACGCGCCTTTGCGATGTTAACATTGTACTTCACCTAAATTTGCTCTTAGAATAATGCGATGAGTCAACAGTT